>OY725505.1:2104821-2175950 GCA_963281255.1 Aphrocallistes beatrix
GCCCGATTAAGCGGCTGACCCGATTAAACAGTGGCCCTATTAAGCGGAGTCTACTGTATATATATACACATATATACACAAACATTAATCGAGTTTTAATAGTATGGATACATGTATGGCTTCACTCTCACAATATAAATCATTGTACAACACTATTGTAAGCTGTCATTGTTATTAATGCTTCATAGCAATAACTTATATCGATGTCTCAATTATATTAGTGTATAGAAATAAAAAATGTTATGTATATATTTTCACACCTTTGTATACTATTTTACCATTTAACGATTTTTGAAAATTCTCATCACTCTGTTATGACGTCATCATTACAAAGCTCATCATTCCAAAAAAAATTTGAAAAATTGACAAATTTGGTGATTTTTCGAGTGATATCGATTATGACAGTAAGACATACCAATTTTGAAATGCTATCTACCATATTATTAATCCATGTGAGCCTAGGTGACCGAAGGCCGCTTCTAGCGGATGCTTTGCGTCCGCCGGCCCCGCAGCGCAAGCAAGCGTAGCGCTTGTTTATTATTAACTGTCAATATTGTTTGCGTACATTGTATCTCTCATATAATTTCAATTCTACTATAGTTCCATATCATCATCATCACAAAGTGGCGGATCTGATTTTACATCAAAATTTTGGATAAATAGATCTTTGATTGGTTTGAATAATTTTAAATCTGTGTTCCTCTCACAATCTCCTGCAGAAAAGAACAGTTATCCTATTCTGAATAAATTTGTAAATGAGGAGTTTCTTTTATCTGTTACCCAGCATTTGCCTGATATTATCCGACTACAAGCTATGTTATTCAAAGACTTTGGGTTTCGAATTGATAAAGCTTATGCCAAAAAGAACTCTATAGAGCAGATTCTCAAAACAATTCCATCAGGTATTTGATTGAAATACATGTTTAGCTTTGAGATAGATTCATTTCAACTTTATTTAAAACTGATTTTATATTTTTCTGACTGTGAAAAATTCTGACCAAAGGATTATCTAGGAGCGCGAGACACACCTTTAGGCACATGATTTTAAGCCCGTAAGTGAAAATCCAGAATAATACCCAATTTACCCTCAATTATAATGTTATTTATCTATTTTGGTGTATAAAAATTTAAAGGTTTGAGATTAGGAGCATATCTCTGGAGGGCTGTATAATACCTTGATTCTGACTATCGTCAAATTTCCCCAAATCCAAATATCACCCCCACCTATCAAATCCATAAGGCGCCCTTGTAGAATCTAGTGAAACCAAGCTATTATACGGAGCCTGCAAATACAGTCGACTCCGCTTAATAGGGCCACATCGGTCAGGGCGTATTTTGACCCGATTAAGCGGAGAAACCTATTAACCGAAAATATTTTTGTATTAGCCTCTATGTGTGAGAGCTATTCCGGTCCTGCCAAAAGTGACCCGATTAAGCGGCTGACCCGATTAAACAGTGACCCTATTAAGCGGAGTCGACTGTACTTACTTTTGCATATCATGGGTACATAATACGCAGGTTAAATTCTTAATAAATGAAAGGTGAAAATAACTTTTTTATCCATGTTGAGAAAGTTATTTGATCAACATGGGCATTATCACCACAATCAACTCCGCTTAATCGCGACACCGGTTAATTAGGACAGATCTCCAGGAATGGAATGGTTCCCATACATAGAAACTATTACTCAATTTTATCGGTTAATTGGGAACTCAGCATAATCGGGACAAAATATCCAGGACCAAAGTGGCCCGATTAAGCGGAGTCACCTGTATATCTAATATATACTTTCTAAATTTATATATACGTAATATGTATATAAATATTCGAGATTTCAAGAATTTGGAAGTAACAATTTCAATAATTAATCTGAGATTCATATTTAGATCAGAAATCTGTTTTTGATGAATATAATAGATGTTTAACATCACTTTTTAAAGCCATGAAAAAGATTGGAAAGCCGGTGTTAACTCAATGGAGATTACCTCTCCCGAATGAAGATATTTCAGATTTAGATTTTAACACTGAATTGATATACTTCCTTCCTACTCCCATGAAAGAAAGCAAATTAGTAGCATCTCTTATTGACATCCTTGTGTGTTCTCATAATTCTCTTGTACATGAATTTGAGAACAAAAATAAAAGGTAAGTCAACTTTTTATGGATTATGCACAAATTTGTACCATGATCATTTTTAAACGTTTAGAAAATGGTAACTAATTGTAGATCCATTGCTGTTTTGTAATTTTAATGAGCACAGTAACACTTTTTATCCTCTTGGGAGTCGAATGTTTTCATATCTTATTTACAATTTTTCTTTGTTTTTTTTGAATGGATGTAGATCTCATTTATTACATATCAGCCAGGATCGTAGAAATACAGCAAAGAAATGTAGCCATGTTAAAGAAATCCGAACTTGGGCCCCTTATTAGTTTAATGTCGAAACCCTTTTTTTCTTCGTTGCGTTTTTCTTGCCAATTTGTCATTCACACACGTGTATTATTTTATTCAAGTTACTATTTAAATTCTATTGTTTTTTCTCACTATTTGTAGTCTAAGAAATTCATAATCAATATTACTTTCCATCGTTTTTATCTTTCCTTATTTTCCAGCAACATTTAATTTTTTCCTAATAAAATATTACTTCCTTATTTATTTGTTTCCAAATAGTATTGGAATTTTTTCACACTCGTGGGTTTTCACACAATCGATTTTTTTACTAACGTTTTATTCTTCTATTTAAATCTGCTGAAAGATAGTAAGAAAATTGAGTATCGAGTGTAGTTCTTAAAAGCCGTTTTTACAAATTTGGGGTAAATCAGTTCAGTACTTTGCAAAGGTGCAAAATTATTGAGCTCCAGTTTACAATCTAAGGTGGATGAAGTCAATCGAGGGTAGAAGCAGGCTTTCCCTGCGACCAATAGTCTTAGGAGCAAACCCCCAGATTTTTCTTTAACTAACTATTTAAAACGGCAGTTTAGGCACTATTTTGGTAGGAGCATTTTAGCACTACAATTTGATTAAAAATATATAAAATCTATAATAATATGATATTGAAAGATATTTTTTGTTGAAAATAACATAAATATCTTGCTATCCAAATGATACAACTCTATATCAGCCTATTATTTAATAACTTATACTGGTAGTACCTAGAACAACTAAAGTGAGGGGTATGCTTTTCTAATATTTTCTCTATTTCCCTATCATTTCGCTTGCATTTATGGCTTGGAAGTGTATGGGAATATTCTACCCTGTTCCCTCCTAGATTTCACCCCTTCCCCACTGGATATTGCACTTTTAGTTCTTTCCATCTCTTTCCTGATCTCGTTAACTCTACTAAGAGTTATAAAAAAGTTATTTTCCAATCAAAACGAATCTTATAAGCAAGCTAATAAATAATACTTACTAAAATGTTATACACTGAAAAAAATCTATCTGTAACGAGTTATATTTTACTGAAAGAGCCCATGATTTTTTTCAATTCGGTAAATTTGTTTTGTTTTGAAAAAAGCCTCGTTTTGGGCATAGAACTTGGGGGTTTTGGGGTTCTAGTGAATAATAACGTGATTTAACAAGTTCTTTGCCCAAAAACCGACGTTTTTTTGCGATGTTAAATTTTGTCCATTTTACCAAATTTTCACCTTTAATTAATTAATAGTTAAGTTCAACAAAATGTTATAATCCTGCAAATGGTGAACATAATTAGTCAAAAGGCATAAAAATTCACCTGCATATTATTTTGGCCTTTACTATCTATTTTTTTAAGAAACATTTCTTGAAAATATATAATGACAACCAGGTGGCCCTGATTGCATGCTGGGCTATTATACTATATACACACTTTCTAAGGTGGATATATTACAAACAACTTCCTTACCTAAGCCTCAGTAACTACCTTTAAATTGATTGTTATTCTTCTTTAGAATTTAAATTTACACCGCATACCCATTTTTTAAATTTTAATACTGTTTATTTTATCTAGCTTTAAAGCGAAGAAATTAAGTGTTCTGAACATCCGAAATAATCATTTAATTAACTTTCAAGACTCTTTTCACTCTCTTCTATTGTCTCAAATCAATTACCGGCTTCCATTATCACAGGATAATTCAGTTACTTATGACTTTAAAAAAATTGAGGAAGAGTTTGCCGAGCGATATTTGAGAATGAGTCCAATTCTTATTTACGAGAGGTCATTATTTGAGTTTAAGAGAGAAGCTTATGATCCAATTGTTTTCCAAAAAGTGAAAGAAAAAGTCCAACAGGTAATTGTTGAATATTATCTAATAACTTTAATGACTACAAAGCAAAACTGGTACATCATAGTAATAGTTATTTTGTTTTGAGAAATGTATTGTAGTATCTTTACAGGATAGCATGTATGGGAAATCGATCCATCACTTTGATTCTTTAGTACATTGTTTATTCTCCTAGTTATGAATACAAAACACATTAATAGAATAATAACTCTTGAAGTTTAATAATACACAATTAAACACATGTTTCTAGGCCTTACATTGTAAATAATGTCTGTCTATCAATGACCTACTATTGGTATATATCTAAGTTGACTTACTCAGTGAAAAATAGTAAGAATTATTAATTATTCAATTAATTAACTATTCAAATCTCAAATAATAGTGTGCAGATTCTATGCCTAATATACTTCAAATATTGCTTAGAGTCCTGATTCCTGCAGCGAAATAGCAAATAGTTTTTTAGTGCAGTTCCTAGTATAGGAGATACCTTATGTCATGATCAGCATGCGACGTCCGTCTGCTCGCTCCTGGAAATTCTATTGAACCAAATTGCACCAAATTTGGACCATACATTTTTTATATGGTGGAGATTTGACTCCAAATTCGAGTTTTTCAATTTTGTTTTTACAATTTTTCACAAAAGATATCAAAACATATTAGCCAATCATAATCCAAAATGTGACAAAATGTGCTACTCCAATGAAATTGTAGGGTTTTAATAATTTTACACTATACAATTCAATATAACAACTGATTAATATGGATTATACCTGGATAATAGTAACTTATGAATGTAAACAAGTCATACTTACAGCGTTTAATTTTAGAGTTAATTTCATATGATTGGTTAATATCTATTATACCTAACTCAATGCACGTAAACAAGTTCTAATTACTCTCTAAACTTGAAATTTGATTGGTTCAAATGAAACCAGTTTCTCTCCATCTTTATCAAGCAGTCATCACCAAGAGATCCCGCAAAGGCGCCGGGATACCAAGTGAGTATCGTCTAGCACAGTGGGACTTATTTGAGCAATAACTGATCCAGACTATACTCGCTCAATTAAGGATGTATATTATGCAAATGCCCTACGAGCCACTGATGGAGCTGCACTATCAGCCTGTCTACTGACATTTTCCTTACTATTTCAGAAAATGTTTGCTATTCATTAATAATCCATGAATTAGTTAACTTAGGTTGATAGTCTAATATTTTGGAACTCTTAGTGTCAATGGGTCTAGATGCTAGTTACACACAGAAATTAATGCATTTAGTACTGTTTTTGGTATGTTGTAATAATAGTTTTATAACATGGGGTGCGGCACGCTTATCTTTTTTTTCGAGTATGCGTTTCGTGAGTATTTGAATAGTGTATTTATTGACCGTGTCATGATTGCCTGTATTTGTCATCTCGAAGTTTTGCAACATTATTGTTCTTTTGACACATAAAACGCGTCCAGAGAGGCACATGCGGTGCGCTGGCGCGGTAAGCGCCCTACAACCTCCTAGAGTGGTCCGGCTCTGCCGCAACACTTTGTCGTGAATCTCCTATGTTGGGAGATAACTATCAGTAGTGGACACTTTGGGAATTATTGAGGGTGCTGTCCTATGTATTTTTGATGAGTACCTACCTAGATACCTTGCCCCCAAGCCACTGTCCCCCAAAATACCAATAAATAGTAGCATACGCATTTTTTAAAAATCTGAATATTGTTCCCGCGTACCACTTTTCGAATGGATGTGCCATGCCTGCCTTCCGTACACATCGTAGTCAAACATCCTAAAATATTGAGAATTAAAGAAATAATGCTATATCATAGCCTACTTAATATAAGGCCTGGTATCAACCTCAAAATTTTGGATTAGGGATGAAGTAGTGGATGGGAACTTTCAATCAACCTTTTGTTTAATATTTGATTATTTATTTCATAAATATTTGACCCTAACCCACTAAAAAGCAGTTCTCTATACCTTTTTGACTTATAACTATATCTTTTGATTTAATATTAGCTGCTTTTACTATCTATTTTCACGATATCCACTGTTCTCTTTCCGGGTGTTGAGTAAATATTCCTCAGATCGTGTAAATTATGAACCTGTTCCAGTAGTCAGACGAGATTTTATATTTTCACAAATTGATGATTTTGAGAATATGAAGAAAAACAGTTGGAACGGGACGGGACAGCTCTTTCAAGAAGGCTCTTCGATCCTGTTACGAGTTCACACTCAGAAAAGTGATGTTCTAGAGCTTAGTAAAACCTGCCCCTGGACGATGAATGAAACCTTAAAACATACCCTGGAAACGAATGCCAGTCAACTCGTACCACATACCAACTCTTACCAAGTCAACAGAAAACCCTGCTTTTCGCTGTGTTCTTACAGATATCTCATCCAAAATACTATAGAAATCGTACATTCTACTTTGGTAGTTGGTACAAGTTGACTGATTCCCTTGGAAATCACTGAAAGAATTTACTTCCCGAAGATTTTATCCGGTGAAGTCATAGCAATTGATGATATACTCTCTATGAGAAGATGACTACGATATCTTGTATATTTCGATTATCTACAAGCAAACAGGCTTATACGTAAGAAGGGAAAAGATCATAGTAAAACATGTGGCAAGATCTCTAATACTTAATATAGTGAGGACTCTATTTCATATATTATTCTACTGAAATCATATTGAAAACTCGGGAATCTCAGTTCATCTCTTGGTGATAAGTTGGTAAAACTTTTCTCTACTGTAGAAATAGTTATGTCTAGTACGGTGTGGGAAGAGTGAAGACATCACAGCAACACAGTAGTCTCTGGAGAAAAGAATCCACACAGCTTGGCGCGCACGAAAAGTACCATATTAAAAGAAATCGATGCTGGAGAGGCATTAGCCGACTACTTATAAAGTCGATTTTGTACTCGAAAGTAACGTTTTGAACGCAGGCTACTCACTCATCTAAAAGTTAGCGTCTTGTCAACTGATCGAAGCCACATCGAGGTCGTCATACCAACGAAAAAGTACCGGGGGTACATACCAACGAAAAATATTGAAGACTAAGAGATCGAGAGTAGAATACGAGGATAGAAAGAGATGAGAGCGAGCTATCACGAACATCATCTATTTACTATTATTTTATTTGTTAAAAATAAAACAAAATATTGTTGTTCTGAATGATATTGAAAATTAAGTTGAATTCAATTACATTGTTAGATTTATGAGTAGATAATATCAGGAAATGGAAGTCTTGAGGACATTAAATAGTTTATGAGCTAAGCTGATAGATTTTTAAGAATGTAAATTCCCATCCTCTACTTCATCCATGGTACATTTGATACCAGGCCTTATATAGAGTAGGCTATGGCTATAGTAATTATGAAACAAACTGCAATTCACATGGATCATTTAATTAATTTCAAATTTCTTACACTTTTTAGGAAAATATTGGAGCTGATAGTCTCAAACAAATTGTAGATTCTCTCGAATCTATCGATGTTATCTCGGAAATACTCTTAATTGTTGATGTAATCATTGGATTTGTAGCTTCAGCTGGAGGAGATCCTAACTGTAACCTGCTTACATATATTACAGATATACTCTGTTATGATGTGACAAATATAGCTAAAATTAGAGAGGTATTTTTATTTACACTAAGTGTCTGCAAGCCTCGCAGCGCAAGTAAGCGAAGCGCGCTTGTATTAATTAAGAATTAATCATTTTTATAATAACATTAACAGACTATCAGAATATTATTATCACCCGTGAATAAAATTTCTAACTCCATAGCAAAACGATCTCCTGAGCTATACAATGGACAAATCGAAAATAGTATATTTTCACTAACTTCTGAATACAGATCGCGGCTCAGTACTTATGAAATGACCTAAGTAGTATCTACGATCTATAGTACCTTTTGAGTTATGACTTATAACCCTCGCCTGGCTAGGTCTCAAAAGTATAAATAGAGAAAACCCCACTTTCATTTTCACTTTCAGTTCACTTTCAATGTACTTTCATTTTCACTTTCAACATTCCTAGCCAGCCGCGGGTTAATTAAACATTCGATTTTTTGCCTCCATAGCACTGACGAATACATAGACATCCCATTTAAGATTTTCAGATTTTTTGGATGAAGGCATTAGAAATTCAGACAACGATTTTTAATATGATCTAGAACTGCAGCATTTTCTCTCTAAAAAGAGCATATTTCGCAATCACATGATGACATAACAACTTTTTAATTGCCATACTCTGATATGATGTTTGTATATGGTAATAATACATTTCAATCGTCTATCGTATACTTTTTTTTGCATTTAGATTGCTAGCGTTATATATCTTAAACATCTCCTCAATTTCTGGAATGTTCTATCCTTTGAAAAAGCTAAAGAAATGGCTCTTAAACGTCAGGTTAGTTGTTCATGATATTTACACTTTCATATAATATTTTTTTCCTTTTGAAAGATATGCATTATACTTTGTTAGGAAACATCTTGTATATTAAAACGCCCGGATTTTTTTTATTGAATTGATTGAAGAACTGGCAAGTCATCGAGGTATGAAAATTGGCATGTAGGTGTCAAATAATGAGTCGACGATTAAGTTCGAAGATCTAAGCAAAATTTCCACACCTCTGTAAAAAATAGACCACATACCACTGAAGGGAAGCCAATTTCCTCTTTTTTAGTGCAGCTCCTATAGGGAGATGCCCTTATGGCATGGACGGAGTATCTCGTCCGTCCGTATGTATGTATGTATGTATGTATGTCCGTACCCGCGCTACTGCGAAATCTAGCAGTCCGAATTTTACCAAATTTCGCATGTAGGATCTCTTTATGGTGTAGATGTGCACCGTCAACTTTTTATCGCAAAATCTAATCACTTCCGGTTTTTATGAGTATATATTCGTATTTTAACACCTCCACTGTAAAACTTTGTTTAACCCGAGGATTACTTGGGGTCAAAGGTATAAATAGAAATGACCCAGCTTTCACTTTCATTTTCAGTTTACTTTCAATTAACTTTCACTTTCAATTCAACATTCCTGGACGTGCTCGGGTTAAAGATATAAGCAATATCTCAACGGCTAATATGGGATATTTTAATATGTAGATTCCGATTTTAGCACTTTGAAGGTAATAATATGAATATTTTATGAGTTTTTAACATATGTATATACGTATTTTCACACCTTTTTATAAAAAACTTATTTTGAGCTAAAAGCGAGTTTTCAACGGCTAATATAGGATATTTTAATTTGTAGATTCCTATTTTAACACTTTGAAAGTGGTCATCTAAGTATTTTGATTTTCTAACATATATATATATATACATATTTTCACACATTTTTATAAAAAACTTATTTTGAGCTAAAAGCTAGCTCTCAATGGCAAATATAGGGTACAGTAGAGTTCGCTTATTAGCAAGTCGGGTTTTGCACGAGAAAAACTGCTAATAAGCGAACTTGCTAATAAGGCAATTGCTAAAAAGCGAACTCTACTGTACATATAATACTTACGAAACTTTCTACTCTATTCAAAAGCAACCACAAAATCCTCCAAATTGAAGAATGTAAATTAATTAATACATAATACAGAATAATCTCTATAAGCAAGTTCTGTTGCATAGATTTCTTAGTCATTAGTATAAGCGAACCATGGATGACAGATTTCTTAACCATCGTAGATTTCTCAGTCATTTCTATACGAGATGTATATACAGGGTGACCCATAAGTTCTGTTACAAGCTTCATTAAGTATAAAATTTATTATACTCAAACGATCTTAGTTATTATGGTCCTTAGAGATTGTAATTCGAATATTTTCAATGATTTTAAAAGATTTTTCGATTCTAAGACTTAGAAATGTGTTTTGTATGGCGAGTTTGAAGAAAAAAAAATGTGTCCTGGCCCACTGCTTCTGTAAAAAATGTCTTCATAATCGATGTTCCATGACGATTTAGCACCAGATACCTTTCATTCACCATATAAATATTTCATAAATCCACTGAATTGATTATCAGAAACGAGAAAAAGTTATTCATTCGCAGTTCAAATTAGGTACATTTTGCAAAATTCCCCAAAATTGCACTAAGGGCCAGAATAACTAAGATCGTTTGAGTATAATAAATTTTATACCTAATGAAGCTTGTAACAGAACTTAATTGTCACCCTGTACAATCGTAGATTTCTTAGTCATTTCTATAGGAGATGCATATACAATCGTAGATTTCTCAGTCATTTCTATACGAGATGTATATACAATCGTAGATTTCTCAGTCATTTCTATACGAGATGCATATACATCTCGTATAGAAATGACTAAGAAATCTACGATTGTATATGCATCTCGTATAGAAATGACTGAGAAATCTACGATGGTTAAGAAATATATCATCCATGGTTCGCTTATACTAATGACTAAGAAATCTATGCAACAGTTCTTCCAAATAAACGAACTAAAAGTTCGTGTACGTATTAGCAAGTTTTTCTATAAACTTGCTTATAGGCGAACTTGCTAATAAAGGAACATAATTAATACATTTTGGTCCATTGGGACCTTAACAACTTGCAAATAAGCGAATCTTGCTAATAGGCGAACTTGCTAATAAGCGAACTTGTTTATACATAAATCCCTATACCTTTGCTGTATGCACTGAAAAAACTTGCTAATAAGCGAATCTTGCTAATAAGGCAATTGCTAATAAACGAACTCTACTGTATTTTAATATGTAGATTCCAAATTTCACACTTAGAATGTCGTAAGATTAGTAATTCACGATGTAATCCGATATTTATATTCATGTTCCTTCGAGTCACTTCCTGGAGCTGCACTATCGGTCTGTCGACCGACATTTTTCCTATTTTGTTTAAATTAGTTATTTAAACTACGTATCGCTTTACTTTTTCCAACTTATATGAAAGTATAGTCTTGCACGGTAACATATACTCACTTGGATCGAGGCGCCATTTTATTAAGTTAAGTGGAAAATTTTAGTGTTTTCTATATGGAAAACCATCACTCTTTTATATTTTAGGATCCTTTTGGATATTTGGATGATCTTTTCTTTCAACCGTTAGAACCATTAGTAGTGCAAGAAATCAGAAAAGGAATAAATAAATATCATGTTGAAACTCTTCTTCATCAGCTACATGATTTTATTCAGTTTACAATGAGGACAATGGAGAATGAAATGCTTGAATACAGGTAAGTATCTATTCTATTAAAGATGAGGACACATAGTACAAATAAAAGAATTTAACTTCAGTTGTGTTGCGAATTGTTAGATAAGTTTTCGATTTTTATATCGAATATTTTTAATATATTAAATTTTAATTTCGCTTTTTTCAAGGGTTCTGGGAATAATTCTGGATAAATAATAGTTAAAGAATCAATATGTATACAAATTTCTGCTTTTCGATGCCGTGTGATAATTTTAATGTGAATAAAATAAAAGCATGATAGTATACCAAAAAGGCACTTGTGTGGATACGATAGGCTATTTTATTGTTAAAGACTCATTTAATTTAAACTCGAGGGTACTGAACTGTTGTTGATTTATAATAATGCTATTTCTATATTTTCATATCTAAACAATTGAGCATGATAATGGTTCCAATCCTTAATGACTTCCTATACACTACTAATTGTATAGGACGGCTATTGAAATAAGTGCTGGTGACCCGTAGGCCGGTCACTCTCCTGAAAAGAATTTATAAGATAATGACTTGAAATGTTTTGTGGATACGACTATATATATCCTTACTATTAAAACTCGATTAATGTATATGTATATATATACAAGCGCGCTTCGCTTGCTTGCGCTGCGCTGGCTGGCGGACACTTTGTGCCCGCCAGAGGTGCCCTGCGGGCGCCTAGGGTCACATTGATAGTCACATTGATGATCCTAGAGTATTTAATTTCGAAAATAGAAGAATTCTTCTAAAAAATTAATTTCTACAGAAATACATTTATGGATTTCTTGAATTGAGCATAAATTACTAGAGCCATTTAAAGTGGTTAAAATGAGTTTGACAAGCTACAGTATGTGCCCAAAACAAGACATTTTATGAAATTTTCAAAATCGACCAATTTTACCGAATATTACTAAATAACCTTAAACGAGGCATTAAATTATCAAAATTTATTCTTAAGATTCAATATTTTGTTCAAAGGTTCAATCGATGTATTGTTGATAACAATTATGATCCCAATTACTAAATCAAATCAGAGAGAAAATTGATGAGGTATCATACAACAAATTTATGGTGAAAAACCCCCACATAGAAGGATGTGAGTGTATGTCCACAATTTCTTCAAAATCTGATCATTGCACCGACAAGAAAAAGAAAATTCATCAATTTTATTCAAAAATGCTTGTTTCGTCTTAAAATGTTTATATACGTATATTCACAAATTTAACGATACTTATTTCAACAAATAATTTATTTTTGTGTAGCCTCAGAGATAGTATACAGATATATACAGAAGACAATGATATAATGTTGCCTAAAGGTTTTATAGATTTCTTTCCTGAAGCACCTAAGATTTCTCAAACGATAGCAGTATGGACTCTATTAACATCATATGAATCCGAATCAAAGAAATAAACATAATTCAATTATTTCTGCTAATTTAATTAAATACTTTTGTTCTATTTTACTAGGATTTTTGGATCAACATTGGGATGCTTTTGTTAGATCCTAATTTTTGCTTTTTAGAATATTACTGCATATTTATTACATCTCTATTTTTAGTGCAGCTCCGGTAAGGAGATGCCCCTATGGCTTGGACGGTGTACCACTTAGGTCCGTATGTCACGTGCTACTGCAAATATCTAACAGCCCGATTTTTACTAAATTATAAGATTTCTTTATGATGTAGATGTGCACTGATGAAATCCCATAATTTCCAGTTTTTAAAATATAACATGTATATTCATATTTTAACACCTCATGCATAGCTCAATTTAAAGATAGTGAGATCGCAACAACTAATGTAGAGTATTTCACTATGTAGAATCTGATTGAGCAATTCTATAAATATTTTACGAGTTATTAATATACTTAGGGCGTTCAATATGTTCCAAGCCCAACTTTATAATTCGAAAGGCACTGAAACAATGTATTTTAAATTCTTTTATTGTATTCGTTAGAGGATTATCTTTCTACTGTCAATTTGATTTGCCGTGATAATATAATTATTGTGGTTAGCACACACGATTTATACACCCGGTTTACGGTCCTTGTACTTATGGAGTTTTAGCTTAATATTTGATGTATTTCAGTTCTGAGCAAACTTAGATGAAAACTAACCTCTCCATTGAATTCTGCAAATAAAATAACATAGAGATTGACTTCTTTGAACTCTTCTAATTTTAAGCTGGGGGAATAATGTTTTTTTTTTCAATTCACTAACACTTTTGTCCCACTTTTAAGTGGCAAAAAATTGGGAAAAATCCACTATAATTAGTATAACATCTTTTTATCACAAAATATTCAACTGAACCTCCCGTTTGCATCTCCTCCATGCCTTCTTGATTATTTTACATTTCAACGATATTATTTAACAATTTTGAGGAATTTTATCCATACAAATTGTTTTCCAGTCTTTTTCAATGGCAAAATTGAAATTTTTTATAAGGACAATCGTGTGTGCTAACCAGTAATTATATTAATAACACAGCAACCAACATACCAGTCGAAGCATAATCCTGCAACGAATTCATTAAACGAATTGAAAATACTTTGTCTTTGTTACCTTTTGACATATAAAGTTGGGCCTGGAACATTTGAACGCCCTAAGTAGTATGCACGTATACTGTATATACATATTTTTGACATCTTTTAAAAAGTTCTATTTTAAGCTAAAAGCGAGCTCTCAGCAGCTAATATAGGGAGGTTAATTTTAATATGAAATCTGATTTCGCACTTTTTGTAATAATGTTAAAAAATTTGTTATTAACAAATGTATATCTACGTATATATTTTCACGCATTTAAAAAAATCTTGGTTCAAGCTTGAAGCGAGTTCTCAATAGCTAATATAGGGTATTTCAATTTGTAGATTTCAACTTAGAATGCTCTAAAATGAGTATTTCTCGATGTATTTTGAAATTCACATTTCACGTTCCTTCGAGTCACTTACTGGAGCTGCACTATCGGTCTGTAGACCGACATTTTAGTCATATTTGTTATTAATATTAAATTACATTATTAAAATATGGTTCTATATGCACATTTCAGATCTGGGGATGTCTTAACATAAAGCCTTTGCATGTTCGAATATTAGATCCTTGTACTAAGAACTTTAAATTAGAGCATAGCCTACTCAATATAGGGCCTGGTATCAAATGTACCATGGATGAAGTAGAGGGTGGAATTTTAAATTCTTAAAAATATATCTGCATTTTTTTAATCTATTTAAAGACTTCCATTCCTGACATTATCTACTCTTAAATCTAACAATGTAATGAATTCAACTTTATTAATTTTACAATTCAAAATAACAATATTTTGTTTCATTTGTAACAAACTACAGTAGATATTGGATATAGTGATAATTTGTTGGGTTTGAGGTGGCCCAATCGATGACATTCCATACCAATTTTATTTGATACAAGCGCGCTTCGCTTGCTTGCGCTGCGTGGCTGGCTGACACTTTGTGCCAGCCAGAGGCGCCCTTTGGGCGCTTGGGGTCACATTAATTAATTATAAGGGAAATAACATCTTTAAATACGTCTGTCTTACTGCTAAAATCGATATCACTCGAAAAATCATCAAATTCGTCAATTTTTGATGCGTAGTGATGACGTCATAACAGTGATGAGTCAGATTTTTTGATAATAGTTATATCTCATGTGAAGAATATTAATATACACATTCTATTAAAATTTCAGTCTTCTATGACCTAAAATGGCTGTGTTATAGTCGAGAAACTGAAATTTTTCATTATAAAAAAGGTGACAATGGGAAACCCATGGGAATTCCCACGTGGAAAAATCATTTCCCATCCCATTCCCATTCCCATGGGAAAACCCATTCCCACGGCAACCCTGCAGTAGCCATCCCCTCAGGGCTAGTACCTCCCTGAAAATATTCTATGCCTTCTTAGCCCCCTCTGAGATCCAGGACTGAATACAACCCTGGTGACGAGTAAGTAAAATGTATTTATTGACTTACAATTAGTAACCGAAATACCGATACGTATTTGGTTTGGTTTTTCGGTCGAAATTCAGTATCGGTAAATTCCTGGTTTCGATCGTTCACTATTACAATATAAATAAGATACAATGTGGACCTAACTCCGATAGTACTCAGCTTTGCTCCGCTACATTATCGCGTAGTAAACACCAAAACAATTGAGGATACGAACTACAAAGTTGGCCGTCCCTGTCCGATTATGTAGTTTGTATCCCATAGCTTCGAGGCTACAATTAATTCCCAGTCTTTGGTTAGACTTCTATTATTGTTCAAGGCTCTACCTCCTAATCAGTCAAATAGTGCTCCGCTAAGGCAACACTGAATTTCTACATATGGGATTTTATATTCTGATGCATATACGTATATGTATACATATTTTATATCTAGATTCCGATTTAGTACTTGGAATTTTGTGATTATTTTATGAGTTTTTAACATATGCATCTCTAAATTTGTTCACATCTTCACTTTCTTTTTGTTTTATACTTGAAACGAGTTCTAAACAGCTAATATAGAATATTTCAATGTGTAGAATCATAATTTCATTCTTTGGACAAAAAATGTGAATATGTTAGTTTTCTTAAATTGAGTAGTTCCCGAGTATGATGTACAAGTATTACCATATTCATATCTCACGTGCCAAGTCACTTAGATTTTGATCTCTGAGGGTTCGAGTTATCGGATGTTGACCGTATTTCTTATAATATGTCCCTATTAATCAATTTAAAGGAGCAAAGTGAGGTAATTGGACTTGTCTACTCCCATCACGTAGAAAACCCCTTGACTAATAACCAGGGTTGCAACCGAATAGTTGATTATTCGGTTTAACCAAATTACGTATATTTGCAAATAGTTGATATTTGGTTTGTAACCAAATATCATTATTTGGTATTCGGTTGAGAACCAAATTATTTGGTCTGACCATTATTCGGTCAAATTGTTATTTGGTTGAAGCGGTTTCAACCTTGCTAATAACACAATAAATTATTTCTAAGTTTATTAATCTTACTCATAATTAATAACGGCCTAGCTGTAAAAAATAAAACACTGAGATAAACAAAATAAAAGAAATCAATGTGTAAAATTATTCAAAAATCAAATGATAAAAATTATTTATTTAGAGATTCGTGGATGGTTAGGTGTGTCCAAACTGAGATAGTTTGCGGTATCTTTGGTGAATCAGGGAAGAATTCTATAAATCCATGAGGAAGCTGGATATCATTATCTTCTGCATAAGCCACAATAGAAGACTTGATGCTAAACAAAATAAAAGTAAATTCCTGAATAAAAAGATATAATATAGCAATCGGGTGAAAGAGTGTGCACTTTGAGATAAAATCAGAAAGTTTGGCACGTTAGTAGTATACAACATATTAATCGACTTTAACTATGGGACCACTTGAACTTCTGTAAGGATGAAAATTTTTAGGGGTCAAATATTTGGTTCCTGATCATAGGCGTCGGACCCACCCGGCTACCCGGCATCGTTGGTTATGGGCCGGATAGGCCCAGAGGGCCTAGCTGGCTAGGTACAAGCTTACCTAATACATTCCCAAAGTCCTAGAACCGTGTAGTATGCAGTTTAATTACTGTATCCACTAAAACATAGCAACACATTATGACAGATGACCGGAGAAAGCAGAAAGGATAGTCGATTTCTATAGAGTTTTAGTTATGTTAGTGAATTGTAAGTGTGATATTTATTTATACCGTGGATGTAGCGGCCCCGGAATCGATTGGGCCGACCCCGGAGTCTTTGGGCCGGGCGGCCCGAAGGGCCAGCGGGTCCATTTCCGACGCCTATGTTCCTGATAGAAGTCACCGATTTGTAAATTGTCACATTCCGATGTTACTATGGTGTTTCCAGGAGCTAAAGTGCTCCCAACGTGACAATGCGACACCTTCAAATTGCTCGAAACTTTTCTCCGCATACGCCTGAATGAAACATTGGGCACAATCGCCTACTCCTCAATGGTATCGGATCTCGGCACGGAGTTTTGAGGTACTATAAATTCCTATTGGAAAATTTTATATGAATCAGAGTGGAATAAGTAAACGTCCGTTAACTATGAATCTATCTGGTGAGAAATATTTATCCAGGATTACTAAATTGAGACGCAAATCATCATTTGTGTACTTCTATGTAGTTGTTTTGGACTATTACGTACAATTTTAATTAAGCCTATTGGTTAGTGTACGCCGAAGCTCCAGTTTTAAGCCATGAAAGCCTTTAGCAACAAAAATTATTAAAGAAGTGGATAATTCAGGATTATTAATAGTAAAAAGGAGTATGCGAGTAACGATGATGGATGCTTATGGAGCTTGCCCTCCTAAACAGATTTAGACGTATCTATCCCTCGATTCATACTTGTATAGTATTCCAGTCTGAGTTGGTCAAAAGTTAAATATTCGACTGGGTTACATTGCATCGCTGCATGTTTTGAAACAACCCTACTCATGCGGTCATCTCCAGTCAATATGTAACTTAATGACGACTTTCACTAGTGGGTAACCGAGCTTTGCTACTGCTTGGTGCAGTGGTAACATCCGCCGTTTCTCTCCAGTTCCAAATTGTTGCCATAATTCTTTTAATCCCAATGCTTGCAGACCAGGTGCATAGTAATGGTAGCAGTCAAGCTGTAGTGTCAGTATCGTTGGAAGGCGCAACAATTTTTTTTCACATTCCTCAAAAGGAACTGCCCAATCCACATGCAAATTATTCGAGCATCAGCTTCCTCAATCCAGCTTGACAGATCAGGGATTTCAACTGAATTTGATGGACGGTGAAGTTTGACTGGGAGTACTCCATCATTATTACGTAACAACAGAGCTCACCAAATACTAACGATATCAAGACTCGAGACAATGTCACTAACTAAGAGCTGTAGACCTTATTTGTTGCTGATGCCCAAAATGTATCAAGATGTTGAGGGATTGGTGTATATTTTAGGATAGTAACGAGATCAATATGTTTGACGTCTGAGCGACGCAAACGCTCCACTTCCATCAGAGAATGTTTGAAATATGAGTCAAGGATAATATGTAGCAGATCTGGTTCTTGGCATACATTCATAGTTGATATAATGGTGGTTGTAACTGCATCACCTAATGTAGCAAATTTTGAGGTATCTGCCGAATTTTTGACATAAAGTCAAGGATAACATGTGTTCTCAATTGTGATTCTAGGTTCCAGAGATGAGGATTTAAAGATGGCTCAATTTCATCCATCAGCTTTGACTTTTCCGCATTTTTTGGAAGATCTCCATCAAATAGGAGTGAGATGGTAATTACATCATCGATAATATTTCAGGGAGACTCATATCCCTCTCTTCTGCTATCTCGACGTTCCTAAGTGCATCGTTAGTTTCTCGAGCTAGCTTTCCCAACATGTTGGGCAAGGTACTTATACGTATGACTTGTAACAGCTGTTAGTTACATGATATATAAAACGATACGAGGCAGTAAATCGTTTCGTAACTATGTCTTGTCGGATAGAGGCTGCCCGCTTAATTTACTCACGACCATTTTCCGTTCCAACTAATTTCCCTCCTGTTTTGCAACAAATTATGCATTTTCCTGGTTCATATTCATCATCAGGAGTCCTAGACTTTAGATGAACTCCAGAAAAACTCAACTTTGAAGATTCTGCCATTTATCAAATGGGATAATATTTTGCTATTTGGAACTTTGCAACTAGTGCAGTGGAATGTTATCATTAAGTGAAATAGTATACTATCAAGACAGATGGAGATGGCCTAAGGTATGACGCAAATATGACATAATAGGAATAATATATGCACTAACTTGACCTAATAGCAACTAGTATTTTGAAGCTTCACACTACCCCAATCCAAATCAGAAGTAAAACCTTGTGTACAGCTTAGTACAAGTATATAAGCACCTTCCCTGAGGGAGTAGGAAAATTCCAATATACCCACCGGTAATGGTTAAAATGGCCTCTTACACATTCGCTCCCAGGTTTCCAGAAGTCTATCCAATTTTTTTCTCTTTTCTAGTATATACTCGGGAACTATTCCAGTGTCAAAACCTCTGCCTCAAACAATGTAAGCGGGGCCATAACCAGGGACTGGAATAATAGCTAAAGCGATTAATGTGTCATATACTACTAGCATGCCTAACCTTTTGATTTTATCTCAAAGTGCACAATTCGGGAATTTTTTGAAGATAAAGCTGAACAACATTTGCGTAAAAGATATTATCAATTTGACCCAAATAAAAAGCAATAACTACTATCACGCAGTTCACTAATAATGAAATTGTAAAACTGAAACAAATACTAAATATTCAAAATAAATAAAGCAAATATTTAAAAAACCCCGATTATTTAGAATGTTTTGTATCGATAGCATTAGCATTAAACAGATCAACACAATTTTTTATTAAGAAATTTGTCATTTATACAATAAAAAACATATAAACAGTATTTCAAACTTTTTACAAAGAGCATACAACTTACTCATAGTTAAGCATTGTTTTATCCATCTTCCTCATTTTGAATTGGATGAAATCGTGAAGTTGATGCAAAAAAGTACCAATGTGATATTTATTTATTCCATTATTGATTTCATCAATCTGTTCCTGCTCCAATTGTTCAAAGAATTCATTTTCCAAATATGCAAATGGATCCTAGAATTTTAAATAGTTCATTAATTTATTAAACCATAGCAACCAGAAACGCATTATTTCTGATATGGAAAAATATTTGACATTAATTTTATCAAAATTTCCAATAGTGCAGCTCCAGGAAGTGACTCGAAGGAACATGAAATGTGAATATAAGAATACTTCGGGAAATACTCATTTTAGGGCATTCCAAGTGTGAAATTTGGAATCTACATATCAAAATTCCCTGTGTTGAGAGCTCGCTTTTGAATTAAATAATAATTTTTTCAAAAGGTGTGAAAATATGTATCTATCAATATGTTAATAACTCTTAAAATGTTCATATTATTACTTTCAAAGCGCGAAAATCGGATCCTACATAGTGAAAAACCCTACATTAGTCATTGAGAACTTATATCTTTAAACAAAGCTTTGCAGTGGTGGTGTTAAAATATGAATATACATGGTGACTTTTAAGTTATTTCCCAAGCTTCATTAGGTATAAAATTTCTTATACTCAAACAATCTCAGTTATTATGGTCTTTAGAGATTGTAATTCAAATATTCTCAATGATTTTAAAATATTTTTCGTGTCTAAGACCTAGAACTTTGTGGTGAGTTTTGTGAAGAAAATATGTCCTGGCGCGCAGAGAAATTCGAAAATCAGGGCCCACTGCTTTTCAAATTATCTTTCTAGAGCAAGGGTTCTCAACCTTTTACGAACTGCGTACCCCCTGAGGCGAAAGGAAAAGTCCAGGTACCCTCAATTCAAATCTAGTAAGATTCCGCTTAAATGTTATATGCTGATATAATTTGTAATATGATGAACACAACATATTTAAATTTTAAATTGATCTGAAATTATGTGAAATAACAATTTAATTTTAGAATTTATATCTAGAAATTGAAACCCTAAAATGGTATAGTCAAATGAAGTTCATAAATTCGTGTCAAAATATATACTGGTAATTAGCAACCTTACATGATTAACCAAAGAATACGTACTGCCATAATTACGGTCTACTTTTGACAGGTCTCGAATCAGAATTACCAGACATAATTTCATATTACTTCTAGACATTTAGAGTTAGTTCAGCATACCCCTCGAAAAACACCTGGCATACCCCAGGTTGAGAACCCCTGTTCTAGAGTCTTCAAATTCTAGGACAAATTAGCTCTCACATTTTCCTTGAACACTCTAAATTTGTAGAAATATAGGATATTTAGATCAGTGTATATTGAGAACCATTTGGATCAGATTTTTGGTGATGTGCCATTTTGGGTGATTTTACAAAATGTGCCTAATTAGAACTCATTAAATAATAACTTTATCTCGTTTCTGATAATGGATTCAATGGATTTGTGAAATATTTTCATGGTGAATAAAAGGTATCTGGTGCTCAATCGTCATGGAACATCGATTATAGAGACATTTCTTTTACAGAAGCAGACCCTGATTCTCGAATTTTCAGCGCGCCAGGACACATATTTTCTCCACAAAACTCACCGTACAAAACACAGTTCTAGGTCTTAGAAACGAAAAATCTTTTAAAATCATTGAGAATATTTAAATTACAATCTCTAAAGACCATAATAACTAAGATTGCTTGAGTATAAGAAATTTTACATCTAATGAAGCTTGGGAAAGAACTTTCGCAGTAGCGCGGGTAACAAGTTGTCTAGCAGGTCTTCGATACCAAGATATATAGTATAGCAGATAAAGATAGTTTAAATATACTCTCTTGGCTCGGAGCAAAGGCGTAGCCAGCACAATTTTAAGGTGCGGCAATTCCAGTCTATTGCGGCACCCAATGCTAATTTGTGAAATTTTAGTGGGCACAGCCTTTGAGGTTGCGGCCTAGGCCCCATGTGCCGCACCCTGGCTACGCCTCTGGCTCGGAGTACCAAATATACAAGCAATTAAGAGTTTTGATCAATCATTAAATACGAGTTTTTTATTGGTAAGAGTAACCATCTTAGATAGTAAAAATAAATAATTATACACTGAATTCATATAACTGACTAACCTGTCTGTTTAACGCCAACCTTTTGGCCTTTTCAAAAGAAATAATATTCCAGAATTGGAGAAGATTCTTTAGTTGAACAACTTTAACAATCTATTGATATATAAAAACATGAATACTTAGGTCATTTCATTAGTACTGAGCCGTCATCTGTATTGAGAAGTTTGTAGAATTATCCTATTTTCGATTTGTCTATTGTATAGCTCAGGGTATCAGCTTTCGATTTGCCTACATAATTACTGTGATAGGACAATTCTTGTGGTTCCTACATCCGATTTAAGTACATCAGTTTAGGATACTGCCTTCAAACGTGATTTTTGAGTTTCCTAAGGCTGTATTTCATTTCTAAGCAAATTTAGATTAAAACTGATCCTTCCATTAAATTACACATAAAAACAACAACACAAATATTGATTTATTTGTAGCATTATGGTTTTAGGCTGGGTAATAAATTTTTATGAAATGGTATACTACCACTTTTGTCCAATTTTTAGAGGGAGGAAATTGGGAAAAAATCCACGTAAAGTTGCTTAATTACTTTTTATCACAGGTTATTGTACTGAACACCTCCCGTTTACTTCATCACACATATGTTCTTAATTATTTGACCTTGTAATGATCCTATTCCACGAATTTAAAAAAAACAAAAAAACGAATTTAAAAAAAAACACCAAATTCATTTTTAAGCCATTTTCAATGGGGAGATTCCAATTTTTTAACAGTCACCTAAACCACGTATATATATCGAACGTATCAATCACCACAATTGTTCTATCACAACAATCCTATATGCAAATCGAAAGCTGATCCCCTGAGCTATACAATGGAAAGATCGAAAATAGTATATTTTCACTAACTTCTGAATACAGATCACGGCTCAGTACCTAAGTAGTATATAGTATAGCCTTATAATTATATAAAATATGATGTTAGGGTGGCCAAAAAAGCACGAATTATTCAATATATATTAATTAAGCTACATTATGTTGTAAAAAAAATATTTAACGTTTGAAAGGTTGCGTTTTATTTAATTTGTAGCTTGGCACAAGGCCGATTCTTTTGGGTCAGAAAAAAATATAGGATAAAGCACTAAAACTTGAGAAAATAACGCGCATAGGACATTTCTCATAGACACCCTATACATCTGATTACAAAGGCGCAACTAGGCTCTGATCCCCGATGGCATATTTCTTAACAGGGTAGGTGCGCCCTATACTTTTGTATTATCGGTTGACAAATTCTGGGTGGACACTCACTAAACCAGGCAGGCGTTTGTCCACCAATATCAAAATGACATTTATCATTCTTCAATTAGTCAACTTAGGAGCTAAGATGAAAACAAGAATAAACTAAATAAATCCTCGCAATTTTCTATTTCGATGATTTATTTAGTTTGTTCTTGTTTTCATCTTTTTAATTATACAGATTTGAAGGAAGATGGGAAAATCGATACACTTCATTAACGGAAGTGGCAAGGTTAAGATGACAGAAATACCACACTATCTATTATAAGAGAAACACACTAAAAATGAGATAGTTTATGCTATTACCTCTTTCACTTTAGAACTATATGTATCTTCATAACAAAGTACTTCGGTAATATACTTGAAGAGATTATAATTAGGATTTGCTCCTGCTGAAGCTAAAAATCCAATCACGACATCAATAAGAGATAATATTTCTGAAATAGTATCAATAGAATCCAGATTTTCTAGAATAAATTTGACGTCCAATTCATCGATACATTCCTAAATAAACAGAAAAAATAGAACATCTCAAAGTACTAAATAAAAAAACAACAACAACAACAACAACAAAACGTTAAAATGTAATATCCTGCGGTCATAAATAAATAGTAGTCGCGACGATAAATAATTTAAAGTTAGGATAAAACCCTTTTTAGCGCGATGAAAAAAATATTGTTGAGAAAAAGAAATAAAATTACAAACTAAATATTTGTTCATTATATCAAGGTTTATTAAAAATATCCTTCGATGCATTTGGGAATTTTCTATTTATAGTAATAACCCCAAATTTATATGGTTTCCCGTTAAAATGGCTTAAACCGGGAATGACGCAACACATTCCTGTGGCAAGCGTGGGTAATTAAGACTTTTGAAGTGTTGCGGTTTGTACAAATCACCAGTGACTACTTTTTCTGTCAAATTTACAAAAAAAAAGAAAAAAGTCAAGATAGAAAACCTTCACAGGGATGGGAGTGAGCTTCCAACTTATCGTAAGGATACACATGTGAAAGGTTATGCTATTGAGTCACTGACCCCGATTTGAGATTTTTTTTTTTGCTGACCCATCATGACGTCATCATGATAACGTTAGTATAATACGGTAGAGATATCTATACTAAAAACTTCATGAAATGTTCACTTCTATCCCTCCTACTCGCGAGATATTAAAATATTGTCAGGGGAGGCATTACGGCCTGACATCAACACTCATTTTAAAACTGTACTTGTAGTACTACCTACACTATTATATAGGATCCTAGAGAATAGATCCTATATGAAGCATAAGAAGCACATTAAAAATAGTCATTCTTCAGTGAAGTGGTTCATTAAACAGTATAAAAATGTTTACTGGGGAAAGTTATTTGAAATCCAAATTGGGGGGTCTCAGGAAATTATAATAATTTATTAGAAATAAAATGATTATTTCAATAAATACAAGCTGAACATTATATACCTATGTCTATAAAATAATTAATCTATATAACTAATATAGTATATACAGGGAGGGGCAGGTTATCAGAGGGGGACGTTTGTCCGAACTTTGATAAATTAGATTTATAACTCAAGAATAGATCGTCCGATATGAATTTTCTTTCTTCGAAATCGCTCAAAATTATTGTGATCAATTGAAATAGGAATAGAAATATCCAAAATATAATCATTTCAATAGAAAAATGCAGAAATTGAAATCTTAAATATATTTACTTACTTGTGTAATGTTTTGTTTCACTTTGTTTAGCATTATCGGATCATATGCTTCTCTTTTATATTGGAAAAGTTCAACTTCATATAGAATAATGGGAGCCATTCTGATAAATCTTTCTCCGAATTCCTCCTCTATATTCTCAAACCTATATGCAATCGTGTTTCCATCGACTAAAGTTAATGGATATTTAACATGTGAAAGAATGAGAGAGAGATAATATTCTTGAAAATTGATCATGTGTTGATCTTGGATGTTAAGTAGATTAATCTTCTGAGCTCTGTAACTAAAAATAAGTTATAAATTAAGTCTTTTAGGTTATTAAGTTAAATTTAGCCCAATGTCCAACTTAAATGGTTTCGTAAACCTTTTTTGTACGTGATGGAGAAAATGATACATTCATCAGAATTTTAAAACATACTACTCTACCAGAGGTCTAAACAGTATATGTAGAGTCTATAATGTCTGAATATAGGGCGTTAAGAAATCGATGCCCTCTTTAAATCTTGAAATATAATTTCCTATAGTACAGTAGAACTCGTCTAGAACGTACTCGGAAACAACGTACTTCGGCTTAGTACGTCTCATTTCTGTGAACAGGAATTCATTTATTATATAAATTCTTATGTACAAGTATTATCAACTCGGTTAGTACGTACTTACGGATAGTACGTACTTTTTCCCGCTTCCCGGAGGGGTACGTACTAACCGAGCTCTACTGTATTAAGTCTTATAGTTTTAAAAATACTCTCTTTAGAACATATAAAGGGGAAGAGATTATCGTAAATACAATACTAACACTATTGCATCGGCTTGGAGTATACTTTCACTATCTGGACCAAAACTATTTCAAAACATGTCAGTTTTGTCTTTTTACAATAAATCGCCACTGTACCTTCGCCTAAAAGTAATCCAAAAGGAACGCATTAACAACTTTTGGACTAAAGATATTTGACCTGCCAACTCTCCGAACCTGAACAACGACAAAATCCTTGGACAATCTTAAAATACACCATTTATTCATAGCAACGGAAAACCTTCTCAACGCCCCCCCCCCCCCCCCCGAAAAATTACTAATTTCAGTTATAGAGATCTTTCACTACACATCTTTGACATAGTAATCCCAATTATGGTATTTCGCATTATAAATGCATCCAGTTAATGTGTAGATTTATTAGTAAGATTATTAAGGGTTTAGCGTTGATTTAGCAATTGAGCTTAGCGGTAGTATTAGGAGGGCATCAATTTCTTAACACCCTGTATATTCAGTTTATTACTTATTTTTCCTACTCACTTTGTTTCTTTCTTTTCGTATTCGTGTATGAAAGAATTGTGGACACAGACAAGCAAGTTAATCAGGGAAGATAATAATGAGCTTTCTTTTGAAGAAGTAGAAATGAAATAGATCAGCGAAGTTTTTTTGCTTAAATGTAAAAAATCATCTCTATCAATTGGAATTCTACCATGATTATACACGTCTTCTTTAGTTTGTTCTAGCACTTCAAATAATGAATTAGCACATTGAGCATATTCACCCATAACTGATTTCTTTTCTAAAAAATCAAAATTTATCAGTACTCGTACTAATTCCACTTTTATTCGTTGCTCCTAAGGTATAGGAAATATCATATCCGTATTCTCAGCGATTTATCAACTTGTTATGATACGTTCATTCGCATTATTTACTAGATTACACTATCAATAATAACATTTACGGATGGGAGAAAATTGAGACGAGAGATTGATAAACACTTCATCTGTTTCATATTATTAATCAATGATCTCTCCATATTACCTACTACTCTAGGGGTGTATATCCATTTTAGACATAATTTTTGTAATTTATAAATTTTATCGTTTGTAGCAACACATAAAATAACCTGCCATATCACAAATGTATATTTTACTTGAACATACCTGCAGGAAATGAATGAATCAATTCTTCCAGAGGTGTCTTCTTTGCATATTCTTTATCAATTCTATATCCAAAATCCTTCATTAACATCTCTCGCAATCTAATTATTTTAGGTAAATGCTTGGTTGCTAGCAAAAGATGATCTTGCTTCATCAATTTATTCTGAACAGGAAATGTCTGTCTCAAATCGGATGATTGAGAGAGAAAAGCTAGTTTATAATTCTCAATACTAATGAAAGCTCGATTTTCCCAAAAAGGTGAATCTGTCTCTGATCTAAAGGATTTGAATCTAGTCAATAGCTAAGACATCATTGTATGACAGTTTGGGTTGCTAACTGGAATAAAATATAGATGTACAGTTGATATATTGGATATAGTGATAGTTTTGTTGGGTTTGAGGGTGACAGGATGACATTCTATACTAATTTTATTGGATATATTAGTGATAATTTGACCAATAATTCCCTGTCCCCAACACTATCACTATATTTACTATATAATATACGTATACTGTAGTTTCAATTTCAGTATAAGAAACAGTTTACTTGTCAGCGCCAGTTTCAATTTCATTTGAAAAATTGCGATATTGTAATAATTATTTGTAATTACTTGTGTAAGATAAATGAATTTAGATTTACGGTAGGGCCTCTTAACTTTTTCTGGTTCGCGTACTCCTTGGACTAAGAGGAAGGTATAACGTACTCTATCGATTTTGGTTGATTTATTTAATGATAATGAATAAAGCAAAGACAGTCAGACATGAGTGGCCATGGCTATCACTCCTTGGCATGAGTGGATATTCAGTAAGCAGGAGCGGCTGGATGAGCTGGGGGGACTGGGGTAGTTTAGGGAAACTAATATACCACTCCAATCTACGTTATTCATCTCTTTACAGATTTCTGATCTTGTACAGCCTTATGTTAACAACTGAAGCGTCATGTTTCCGGCAGTACAATATTTTACTGATTCTTAAAAGTTTTTAAAAGTTAATTTTTTATTGTTTCATTATCAAATATTAAAATGAGCATTCCAGGGCTAATTCTTGCACAAAGAAGTATATAATTATCACAATTAAAATAATCTAATTCTAACCTTGGTTTGTTGAACTTCATATACAATTGGGTTTCAGGGTCCTTGGGATCATTTACCTCTCTCAGAGCTGGTAGAATAATTTGTTCATAGAATTTCTGCTCCCAAATTGTTCTATCTTCAACAGTATCATTCAACAAAATTGATTCAAATTCTATATAACAATATATTACAATATAAATGAGATGATTAAAATTTTCTGAATCAAAAGTGATGCACATATTAAATAATAACTAATATTAACAGGTCTTTTACATTTTAAGCGTATTCCTAAACTAATACAGTCGAACCTGTCTATAATAGGTATAGATACCAAATATCGTATTTTCAATCTCTGATTGAAAATTTTGACAATATATTCATAAAGTGAACAAATTTGAAATGGATTAGTGAAAATATTAATATTTAGAACCTATGGGGGCTTCTGTATTTACCTATACTCCCAGGAGGCCGTAGGGCGACTCTGCGAACACGAAAGTGTTTGCTAGCCGCGCTATGTAAGTGCGCAAAGCCCGCTTGTATATATTAAAACGCTAGGATTTGTTTTATGTTTTGTTTTTATTTTGTTTGTCCGAATTGATTGAACATTTGGCAAGTCATAGATATATGAAAATTGGTATGTATGTGTCAAATGATGTGTCTATGATTGAGTTCGAAGATCTAAGGAAAATTTTCGCACCTCTGCAAAAAATTGGAAAACAAATTTTCATACCTTTTCTATATACAATATACATGTGACTCCGCTTAATCAGGACATTTTTTATGTATGGGAACCATTCCGTTGCTGGATACTTGTCCCGATTAAGCGGAGTTGACTGTATATGACTTCACTCTCACAATAGAAATCATTGTACGGCACTACAATAGGATGTCATTGTAAATAATACTCAAAACACTAACTTATATAAGTATCTTAACCTTATTATAGTGTATAGCAAAAAAGGATATGTGTATATTTTCACGCATTTATATACATATTTTCACACCTTTTGACGAAATTCGAAAATTATGCTAGAGACTAGGTTCCAATGGCTAATATGGATTTTTTTAGGTGTGTATATTTCGAATATCGTGTTTTTGAATCTATATGATTAATTATTTGTTTACTTTCGTTTACAATGGTTAGATAAAATAAATAACTTCTAAAAAATGAACTAGAGACTAACTTTCAATGGTGACCTGGGGTTTTTAGGGGTGAAGATTCCAAATGTTTTCGATCTTATATGGATACTTCTTTTGTTTATAATACATTCGTAAAACAAATAAATTATCACGGCAGTAGAAATTTCATGCAATAGATCAGTATTTGCTCTGCTCCGAAACAAAATTGGTGCAAATAAAAAGATATTTGTGCACTGAATTGTACAGTGAACATAATTAATTATGGGCTTAATAAATAAATTCATATTATTATACATCAATTCAATTAAACAAAAAATACACCAATACCATAGCCTACTCTAATAATGCCTCACAGTAGACTGAAAATCATGGACTAGGGATGAAGTAGTAGCCGAATGGATTAATACACGATTAGCCTAAAATCGTTAACAATGTAGAATAGGCATTAAGAATGTATTACCAGCATATATAAACATGGTACCAAAGTACATATATCCGTTGGTAAAATTTCGATTAGTCATCATATCATTGCGCAACAGGTCATTTCAAGGACAATTTTAGCGATTTTCTAAGCTGTTTTAACCCTATTTCTAAATGCTATTAAGGTGTGATTTTTGTGTAGAACCAAGATTAGTACGAGTTGATTTGAAAAATTTAGAATTTTTCAATAGAATGTTGTTACATTCCTGCGTTGCTATGGTAAAGCATTTTGGTCAGTTTGGGCCATTTCATGCAAACTGTAATGACTAGAGCTTCAAATTTGATTGTGTTTGATAGGTAATGGACTACTTCCTATTAGGTGATAATACAACTTGAACTTCTAAATTCAACGAGTTTTGAGTTATGGGTTGATTTTAAGAATGTGACCAAAACACTAAATTGTCGCATAACTCTGTAATCTGTGAATTTAGAGGTAAAATTTGTATTATTACCTAATAGGAAGTAGCTAATTGCCTATCAAATACGATCAAATTTGAAGATCTAGCTCTTGCAGTTTGCAGGATATGGCTCAAACTGATCAAAATGCTTTACCATAGCAACGTAGGAATGTAACAACATTCCATTGAAAAATTCTAAATTTTTCAAATCAACTCGTACTAATCTTAGTTCTACACAAAAATCACACCTTAATACCATTTAGAAATAGGGTTAAGACAGCTTAGAAAATTGCCAAAATTATCCTCAGAATGACCTGTTGCGCAATGATATGATGACTAATCGAAATTTTACCAACGGATATATGTACTTTGATACCATGTTTATATATGCTGGTAATACATTCTTAATGCCTATTCTACAGGGTGGCTTTTAAGTTCTTTCCCAAGCTTGATTAGGTATAAAATTCCTTATACTCAAACAATCTTAGTTATTATGATCTTTAGAGATTGTAATTCAAATATTCTCAATGATTTTAAAAGATTTTTCGAGTCTAAGACCTAGAACTGTGTTTTGTATGGTGAGTTTTGTGGAGAAAATATGTGTCCTGGTGCGCAGCTAAATTCGAGAATTAGGGCCACTGCTTCTATAAAAAATGTCTCTATAATCAATGTTCCATGACGATTTAGCACCAGATACCTTTCAGTCACCATGGAAATATTTCACAAATCCATTGAATTCATTATCAGAAACGAGATAAAGTTATTATTTCACGTGTTCAAATTAGGTATATTTTGCAAAATCACCCAAAATGGCACTTTTTTTCACATCACCAAAAATCTGATCCAAATGTTTCTCAATATATACTGATCTAAACATCCTATATTTCTACAAATTTAGAATGTTCGAGGAAAATGTGAGAGCTAATTTGTCCTAGAATTTGAAGACTCTAGAATGATAATTTTAAAAGCAGTGGGCCCTGATTCTCGAATTTCTCTGCGCGCCAGGACACATATTTTCTCCACAAAACTCACCATACAAAACACAGTTCTAGGTCTTAGACTCGAAAAATCTTTTAAAATCATTGAGAATATTTGAATTACAATCTCTAAAGACCATAATAACTAAGATTGTTTGAGCATAAGAAATTTTATACCTAATCAAGCTTGGGAAAGAACTTAAAAGCCACCCTGTACATTGTTAACGATTTTAGGCTAATCGTGTATTAATCCATTCGGCTATTACTGCATCCTTGGTTATTTTACTGTGAGGCATTATTAGAGTAGGCTATGGCAATACATATTTCAAACTCACCATTATAGTTGACCTTAGGTGAATTAAGAAAATTTCTCAAAATTAAATGAATACAAAGAAGAGCTTCATCACAATTTTTATGTGTTAGGGTCATTAAATGCGAAATATCTTGAGACATGGCCTACTTAATATACGGCTAAATATGTCACCGAGAAGGCCATGAAACGAGAAGGCCACATCGCTTTCCCAATTTTTGGGAAAAGTATCCATTGGGACCATTTTTGAGGTCGACAGACTTGTGGTTTTGGCGCCATTTAAAAATGACGTCAGCATAATTATATATAATATAATATAATATTACGAGTATATACTTACTAATACGTATTTCATTTTGCATTACGAATTGACAGTATTTTACACAGGTTTTAAGAAAATAAGCAATAGGTATGTCAGTGTGAGTGATGATTCCAAGTTTCAAACCACAAATTATTGAATTGATTGAAAGGAATGTATACAAACTAATATAATATTACATGTGTTTTGATAATAGCAATGAAACCATTCATATAATTAATTCCATGTACACAGTTCTATATCTTGAAGTCTGAGTATACTGATTACTGAAGTATAAATTGAATCTGTATCTTGAATTAATAATAATAACAATCTTCATCGTCGCCAAACAAAAGCAATTGTTCCTATGCAAAACAAGTGTGCAGTAACAGGTTGTTACACGAACTTTAATGAAGGTCCTAAGAAAACAGTCTTCAAGTTTCCAGGTGATCCAGGTGATCCAGGTTTGTCCCAAAAATGGTTAGTTTTTGAGAGTTTTTGAATCGAATAGATTACGAGATCACTAAATATTCAGTCATATGCATCGACCATTTCGAAGAGAGATTCATTATTCAGCATGAAACTAGAGCGGCTCTCAATTATTCTATGAATCCGATCCCAACGATTCATCCTAGCTTCATGCCTGTAAGTCTAGCTCCAGTGCCAAGTTGTTCGAGAAAAACTCCTACAATTAGAATATTTCGACCAGATGAACTTCCGACCTATAAAGCAAAGTATGAAATAAAATCTTTCTCAGATGTAGTCAAATTTATCAAAGATTCTGAAGAATACATAGATTTTCACTTTGATGTTACAGATAACAATATTACGGCTTACCGGGTTGTAATATGTCTGGGATTGCAACAGTGAAAGAATGCATTCACATTGATCATAACTTGAACGTCAAACTCAGTTATGAAGGTTGTCATATTCCTCCTCCGAGCTATATTCATCTAGCAGAAGGATCCAGGCTCACCTCACTGGATATGCTTACAAATCTACTAGTCTACTGCAGGAATGCTGAAGGGTCCTGTGAAACAAATGTAATTAAAGAACTGTTACAAATACAATATTACAATCCAAAAGGAAGACCGCCATATTCCACATCAGTATTAAGATTTGCACTTATCATGCGATACACATCAAACTCCGCATATCAATACTTGAAAAATTCCCCTTCCCAGTAATTCTCTCTTATGCAAGTTAAAGTCACAAACTAATGACACAACCAAAGGTTTGGTTATGTTGAGGGATAACTTGTTATTCAGCGACGATGCTGTCCTAATGTTAGATGAAATGTACATACAGCAACAAGTACAATACGATGGCCGTGACTTAACTGGGTGCAATTCGGAACTTCAAATGTATAAAAGCATACTTTGCTTTATGGTAGTCTCTTTAAAACAGTCGACACCTTACATTCTTAAAGCCTTTCCCCTCACGAAAATTAACCACCAAATTGTTCAGGATGGTGTCCTAAGTTGCTTATCCATACTCACCAAAGAGAAATTTACGATTAGAGCCGTAGTTTGTGATAACCACTCAACTAACGTTAGTGCTTACAAACACCTAAAGGAATTATACCCATGCTCAATACGTGATAATGCGATAACAAACCCGTACAACCCAGATAAATACACATACCTAATATTTGACAGCGTACACCTAATTAAAAACATTCGCAACAATCTACTAGGCAACAAATTTTTCCAGGTGCCAGCGTTTGAATTCACTCTCATGGATGTAGACATAAATATCCCATTAGGAACTATCCAATGGTCCACTTTCCATCGTGTCCATGAAAAAGATTTAGAGATCGGGTGTCATGTAAAAAAAGCTCCTAAAATTTCGTATCAATCCTTGCATCGGGGAAATAATAAACAGTCCGTCCCCCTTGCTCTGGCAATATTTGATCTCACAACTATATCAGCTATTAGACAGTATTTCCCTGAAGACAAAACGACATTTTCCTTTCTCAATTTAATCTACAACTGGTGGTTAGTGGTCAATGCTAAAGAAAGGTTCCACCCTAATATAGTTGGTATTGCACTAACGGCAGTTGATGGTAAAATTGGATTTTTATGCATTATGAGCGATTGGTTGGCTAAATGGAGAGATTCGACAAAACTTGGTCTTTCAAAACAAACTTTTAATGCTCTCATCAATACAAATCGAGCAATAGCTGACCTGAGTACAGATTTACTTAACGAAGGATATAAGTATGTTCTTACTGGACGATTGCAAACCGATCCTCTAGAGAGAAGATTTTCACAATATCGGCAAATATCAGGGGGTAGATTTTTAGTGAGTCTAAAAGAGATCTATCAATCCGAATATATTGTTAAGTTGAAATCATTTCTAAATAAGAATGTCGAACTCACCGCAATCACTTGTCCTGTAACAGATGAGGAATCATCCACTCTACACTCCTTCATTCAAGAAATCGTCAACGAAGACTTGAGTCACATAACAATCAGTCAGGACGCAGTTGAAGTCGTTACCTTCCTTTCTGGATACATATCTCGCGCATTACTTAAGAATATCGATTGTGAAGAATGCAAAATAGCTCTAGGTTCGGATCCAGTTTCCAGTTCCTATCTTGATGAATACAATTAAGGTGGACTCAAGCTACCAACATCTTCACTAAATAACTACACGCAGTGTGCATTTACTACACTTGAATATCTGGAACAAAGAATTTTAGAAGCAGAACTTCCCTCTAAAGTTTTAGCTCAAAGTATCCTGGATTGTTTATCGTCAGATTGGGATGATTCTTTCATTTGTCCGCAACATTCATTGATTGGTCGTCGAAAAGTAAATTCAATAGTTTCAAATTGCTACTTAAATAATTTAGCTAGGGATGTTAGTGAAACAAGGAGGAGGGACCAGGTTAGAGAATTCAAAAAAATCAAGATCAGCCAAAATAAAGAATAGAACAATGCATAAAATAGAATAGGTATTATACTTGTATAATGAATAACATTAGTATTATGTATAAACTAAGAAATGCAACGATTATGGGTGCGTATGATGAGTTTTCAAAATTATAAATAGTTTAATATTTAGCTAGTCAAATTTAAAATATATCCATTATAGATGTGATCAACTGGTATAATAAATAAAAAAGAGTATATAACAATAAAAACAGCAGGAAAAATTAATTTGAATTCTTGTAATTTATTAAGTATACAATTTTGCTGACGTCATATTTAAATGGCGCCAAAACCGCAAGTCTGTCGACCTCAAAAATGGTCCCAATGGATTCCCCATATCTGAATACCCTAATAAAGCATAAATTGTAAAAATATAATGGATACTTTTCCCAAAAATTGGGAAAGCGAAGTGGCCTTCTCGGTGACATATTTAGCCGTATATTAAGTAGGCCATGGGGGGCCTTAAATTAGTAAAAATTCTGGAATTTCAGTTTAGCTATAAATAGATTAAGTAATTTTCTGTTTGCCGAATACTAAGCAATACTTAACTAATAAATGAAGACTACTAATGGTTATAATACAATAGTATGACTACTTAGGCAATAATTAAACTACCCGTCAACACATGCATGACACACCCAGTATAGCTAGTAGCGAGCGTTCGTTTATTCCACAGCGGCGCCTGATTAGCATCGTTGGATTGTTGGCTGCTTCTTCTGGTGATTCTAGGATATGAAGTAAGTTCGGAACTCTGCAATTTTCAGATGGCATTTCCGACAATGAATAACGAAATAAGCTTGCATTCCGTTAGAATACTTATACTGGTGCAGGAGGAGAGTTCCATTACACCCAACACAATAACCCAAAAACTGGGACAAGTTGTTCATATTTATCAACTTTGCACCATGAGGAACAGACATCTCTCTTGTGTAGCTTTACCACGTTGTTTCAAAATAATATGATCGGTACAAGTGCGTTCGGAAAGTCTTTCGAAAGTAGTTCATCAGTGGATGAGCTAGAGAAAATAGTTTTTGCGGTGAGGAAAGCATGAAAAAGTTTCTCCTTGGTCCCACTGTGTTCTTATTGAATAGATATGGAATCTTTTTTTTGTATGTGACCTTTGAAGAAGGGGAGATTTATGAGGTAGAGATATTTTCAAGTCAAACACTGATATAGTTGGCTGTGAAGCTGGAGTTTGGGGAATTGAAGTAGTTCTTCCACAAAGGATTGGGAGAATTCCTCGTTATCAGAAGCTAATAATAATAATAAGGAAAATTAAAAGTTGTACTAAAACGCATTACAGATTGGTCCATATGTATCTCAATGAGAATTGTTTTGATAGATGTTTCGTATAGGAAATTCGAGAAACAAACAATCACAATTCTGAAAATAGAGGTGTGGAGTGCTTGCCCCATACTCAGGGTTGCCATCTCCTCAGTCATAAAAAAAAGGACACTCAGGGATAGATCGAAGATTTAGAAAAACGTGAAGAGAGAGCGTAGCGAACGACAATAATGGCTGTCTGGGTGCTAGCACCCCAAGGAATTGTTTTGAATGTTTTTAGTGTGCTTCTATATCATTATATTGGATCTCTGATCCAATATAATGTTATAGTAGCACAGTTCTAAAATGAGTGCTGGTGTCCGGCCGTATGTGGTGTACAGACCTGAGTTTAAGAGATATCGGTTTGAATTTTTTTGTGAAGCTGCGGACATATGTGTAAATTCTCACCTAGGGTTTCGATTTCCAAAATATGCTAAATCAGGGCTGTCCGACTATATTTATTTCGGGCCGCAACTGCTTCATACCATTTAGTGGCGGGCCGAAATACAGGGGCGTGCACTCGGGATGGGTATGGATAGAGGCATTTTGGACAATTTGTATCGTGAATAATAGAAGCTGATATCTATTGAAAAGAATTGGTAGGACCATGGTCTATCAGTCCTATGTCCCTACCAATGAGAAAACGAGATGCATGATATGGAAGAATTTGGAGAATTTGTCTAAAAGTGGGTAAAAAGGGGGAGATTGAAGCAGGCAACGCGGGCCGCCTGTTGGACAGCGCTGTGCTAAATCATCATGATAGCCATTCTAGTATATAATCTACAAGTAAAACGTAAAAGGACAAGAATGAGTTTATAAGAACAAAAAGGACAAAAAGGACAGCATATTTTAAAAAGGACAGGTAGCAAAAAAGAAGGACTGTCCTTTCTAAAAAAGGACGTATGGTAACCCTGCCATACATGCCAACTTGACCCTTGGTAAAAGCACGACGAGGCGTTCAATTTCGTGGAATATCATTGAGAGCCCTAGCCTTGGACTGTCAGGCCAAAATTGGTCCGGGGGACCAGTTTTGGCCCCGGACCATTTCTTTCGTGACAGGACATGGCGGGACGCAATATAAAGTATTATATATGGAATAAAACAACGGAACATAATGGAGAAATTTCATGTAAAACGTAACACTCAATCATGAAAACTAGCTCAATAGAAAAGTGAAAACGATCGACATGTATGTATGTATGTTTATTAAATCATGATGGAATTAGGAAATATTATCAAAAAGAAATAAAATATTACCAGGGCATTGCCCCAGAGCAAAAAAATTCCCAGGGGGCATTTTCCTTCCCATCCCGTGGACATTCCAGTCTAGGAATTCAGACCAAATTTATAGTATATTGCAGTGTTCCCTCTATGAATCCGTCTAAGGATCCGTGACTTCAATTTAATTTCCGTGACGACACTTCCGGTAGGAGAAAAGATCCGTGCGACTTCATACTAACCGTACTTGGGCAATATGGACGATCCATGAACATGATTGCCAAGGGTCGCGACTAGAACTACCACGCTAGAAGACTAGAGTGAGAGTGAATAGACTTTTTCGAACATGTACACATGATCTTTTCATTACATCAATAATAATCCTTATTTTATATAGTAAAACGCGAGGAATCTTTTTGTTTGTTCGAATTAATTGAAGAATAATCATAGAGATATGGAAATTGCCATGCCAGGAGTCAAATGATGAATCTATGATTAAGTTCGAAGATCTAATAGGCGAAATTTTCAAGGAAGTTAGCCAATCAAATTGGTTTGGTAGTGAAATATCGGCATCCGTTTTTGGGAATGTAGATTTCGAATATCATATTTTAGAATATATATTATAAATGTTTTGCTTACTTTATTTTTTTGTCAACAATAGTTACATAAAGTAAGCAAATTCAAAAAATAGGCTAGAGACTAGCTTCCAAAGGTTGAGAGGGGGGGGGCTAATTAGGGGCATCGATTTCGAATATCATATTTTCATATCTCTATGATAAATTATTTGTTTACTTTTGTTTACAATAGATAAAGTAAACAAATTTCAATGATAGTTTAGAAACTTACTTTCAGCTGTTAATATTTTTATGGGTGTAGATTTCGAATTCCATTTATCATGGACATAATTTTTCTTCTACAGCTCTGAATTCATGATTCACCCTAGATAAATGACGTTTGATTTTTTAGTGGAGAATTATAAAGCAATCAACCGTTTCTTTGATATCTCAAGGTGGCCGCAGGACAGTTCTGTGGACACAGTGTCCGCACAACCCAAGAAAGCGAAGCGCGCTTGTACTATAATAATCCTTAAAATCCTGTATGTAAATTTTCTGAGAAGGCTCCGAAATTAAGTAAGGTTGTCGTAAAGTGTCTTCGATGTAAAGTGAATAATCAAATAGTAAGTTTTTATCTAAATTGTAGAGACTAGAGGTTGCTTTGTAGATTGTGTCATGTCTTGCGATAACAATAATATTATACTGTACTACCGTTACTACCATATATACGTAATGACGCAAATTTATTAATTTAGGAAAGGGCCCGTATACATGTCAGTCCTGGGTCCGGGTTTTGCTCCTCTCGCAGGCCCAGTCTAGACATCCCACAAATGCGTCGCAAATCTAAGTGAGCTTAGTCTGGCACAGTAAACCCAAACCACTTTGCCAGACTATACTCACTTGGCATCGTGGCGTATTTGTGTAATTTCTGGATTGGTAACTGCTTGGAATGAGGCAAATTGCTGCAATTACATAAACTTTTCAATTTAAGACAGTACGTATTTGAATTTTAGCATTAAAATTTGTGATACAGTGAAACCTCCAATAGTGAACACCTCGATATAGTGAACAAAAACTCTGGTCACAAAGGTGTTCAGCATAGAGGTATGACTGTACATAATTTAATAGCAATCCCAATTCTCAAATAATTATTCAAGCAGTCTACTTGATAACTGCTAGAAAATAATTGCCGTACCTTAATTAAGTTATTTTGCACTAATCGAGTAATGAATGGATTTCCATTTTCACACCCTTTATAATTGATAATATGATTATGTATAAAAAAATACCACTACAAGTAACGATAGAAATAAGTTTGTCAAGTAACGAACGTTGAGTCACGAATTGATATTCCTGTTAGTTTTTGGATCATGGATATCCTCAGAATTACCAACTACTCTAGGGGTCCGAATAAACGCGCCCCCCCCGCTTAATAATTTATGGATTTCCTTCTGACGCCCCAGCGCTTATTCCAACCCCTCGTTTATTAGATAAATTGACTTTGAGTTGTATCCAAATACATATTTTCATCGTATGTCTTGCATCAATTTTCTTCTGAATTCTATATATAATATTTTATTCTTATTCTAGATAATATGATACGTATTACTATGCAATACATCAATTGATTTCAATTCAACCCCCCATATAATTCAACGCTCCCGTTTATTCGGGCCCCTAGAGCAGGGGTGCTCCGCTCCCTTTTTTTCAGCCTGTGAAGAGGGTGCGATCTGGGACATTCCTGGGATGTAGCTACGGTAGTAATTTACACTCCCCAAGAACCCTTTTAGCTCTCACACGGAGTTGGGCTGGGGAAATAGTTGTGTAGGTTTTTCTTAATCGACCACAGGGATCTTCGTCTTTCTGCAAAAATCTTGTGGCCCAAGAAATTCACTTCCTGGTAACCAGGCTTGCCGTGGATGGGAAAATCCCATCCATATCCATGTCATTTTTGCGTGGATATCCATGGATATCCATGAATATTTCAAAGACCTAGAACAACTTTGGTGGCTAGTAGTGTCTATTACTAGTATGTACAGGTAACCGCTATGTAGTAGTAGATGTAGATTACTAATGAAAATCTATTCATATACTAAATGTTATACTGAAGCTCTAGATCAGTGTTTCTCAAACTGGGGGTCGCGGAACAATTTCTAGGGGGTCGCGAGATACAATTCATCTTTGAAAGTACACGTCGATGTTTACTCAAATTTATTATCAAGTTCTGATTCAAGTTTATTCTTCACTCCTTTTAGTTAAAAGTGTAAAAGATAAACTAGTTTATCTCATTTCAATAGATACGCCTTGAGTTTATTCTTTCACCTACGTTGTAATTACCCGACTTCTTGATCAATATGTACATCTTTAATACCTTCAGTATCATGTTTATATTTTAATTACATTCAAATCTAAAATTCTAAATAGTCAAAAGTTATGGCCACAGAAGCCAAAAAGCGAAAATATATGGACAGCTATATTGAATATGGGTTTACTGTGGTAAAAATTAGGGTCGTTAATTCATTTGACAATTGTTAGGGGGGTCGCCAGGGAAAAAGTTTGAGAACCACTGCTCTAGATATTATGTAAACTGTCATTCGTAAACTCGTCGATATCACTATCGTCTTCAAATGACAAGGACATGGGCTCATTGTTGATGACCTTCGCAACTTCCTCAGGCTCGATTACAATTCCCAGCTTCTTGATTATTGTGATATACTTTTCTCTGGTTTACCCATTTTCCTTTACTGAATTTGTACCACACGAATGTTTTAGTACAATATCCACACGAGAGATACGGCGCGTATTTCTTTTCCTCAGTGAGGTAGATCGCTTTGGCATTCACGTTGTTCATGTTGTGAGATGCCGGTACACCTTTGTAGCTAACCGAGTTATCCCTAAGTCTTCCATTAATGCAATCGCGACTGATTTCTTGAAATTCCATAAGTAAAGTTGGTTATCATTGACAAGTTTATATACTTATACACGCATATGCGACTTCATAACATTGTTGTGGTTATTCTTGCAAGTTTTCAACAATCACAATATATATGTCTTCAACAACAACACTAGTACGTGTACTTAGTACTATATACTACGGGCGTTCAATAAGTTCTGATCATAAAGAGATAACATGACTAGATTGTACAAGTACCATAATTCGCTCATAGAATATGTTTATTCTATCAATTACCTAAAAGTCAGTTTTTATTTCATCTTGATATTACATTTACTTATTGATTTACCCATTATTTTGTAAAACCGATTTTGCATACTAATCAATTATGGCGTCATCAAAGAAGAATTCTTATATTGAGCAGAGATCATACGTTAAGATTCGTACTCTGCTCGGGAAATCTGAGCACGATATACATGTTGACTTGGTGCAAGTCTACGGTATGAAAGGTGCTCTATCTTATCCTGGAGTCAGACGATGGGCCCAGCGCTTTAGGGTAGGTAGAGAGTCTGTGGAAGATGACCCTCGGGCTGGAGCACCTGTTACGGCGGTTGTCCCCAAGTATTCCAGTGCTGTTAAGGAACTCGTTGATTCAGATCCTCATATCACCGTTAAAGAGTTAGCTCATATTATTGGGATCTCAACGGGAAGTGTTGATCACATTCTGAAGTCAAAACTAAATCTATCAAAGGTTTGTGCCCGATGGGTCCCTCGTTGCTTAACAAAGGCCCAAATGGCAACCAGGGTTAGATGTTGCCGAAACCTCTTAAAATTGTATAAAGGAGCTGACCCTCGCCGTTTATTTGAAGTAGTGACTGGTGATGAAACGTGGGTACTGTATAGCACACCTCTATCTAAAGAAGCGAACAAGGTGTGGAAGGAGAGTCACTCGGATCCACCAATGATCCCTAGGCCCGATTTCAGGTCATCCAAGGTGATGTACTGTATATTCTTTGATGGATATGGCCCAGTTGCTCAGATAATAGTTCCAAAAGGACAAACCATTACAGGGAATTTCTATACTAGCCAGTGTCTTCGTGAAGTTGAACAAATACTTTTTAAACGAAGACCTAGTACTGGAGCGAAGGGGTTAAAATTATTGCACGATAATGCCCGCCCTCACAAAACCAAGCAGGTCAAAGCCAAAATTGCAAGCATGGGGATGGTTGAGCTTGAGCATCCACCCTACAGTCCAGACCTAGCTCCTTGTGACTTTTATTTATTCCCGAAGCTAAAAGAGTACCTTTCTGGCCGCCATTTCGACACAAATGCAGCACTGGGTTCGGCGATTTTCCAGTATCTAAACCTTATACCTCCAGAGGACTATAAAAAAGTATTTGAACAATGGTTAGAACGTTTACAACGCTGTATCAATAATCGTGGGGAGTATTTTGAAAAAATAAAACATTAACAACTTGTTTATTGTGTATTTTAAATGTTTTACAGTGTACTGATCAGACCTTATTGAACGCCCGTAGTATATATATGTATATTGCTAATTTAATTATAACAGTATCCCTATTGTTTATCCTTTAGCAACAATAATTCCTACAACAACCATTCACTGTCGAAATATTCTTATTAATACAACCATACAGAGGACATCCAGAACATCCTATGGATATCCACGATATCCATGGATATATCCATATGGATATCCATGGATATATCCATATGGATATCCATATCCACGGCAAGTCTGCTGGTAACCCAAGTGACATTTGTCTGCCTTTAATTGAATGTTTGATCTCTTTAATCTCTCAAAAGCTGTCCCGACATCCTCTAAATGCTCTTCATATGTCTTAGAGTAAATCAAACAATCATCCACAAAGCACTGGACCTGTTCCACTCCCTGGAATGTCGTATCCATAAGTCTCTGTCGCCTGGGAGTTCCATAGCTCAAGTGGCATGACCATCATTTCGAACTGGCCCCGTGGTGTGTGAAACGCAGTCTTCTCTATATCCTGTGTTCATGTACTGCACACATGAGTATGCCGACGCGACGTCTAAGGAGGTGAAGTACCTTGCCAGTAAAATATCGAAATGTGAAATTTGGCCCACAATTGAAAACATTAGAGCCCCTGCCCTAGAGTAATAATTATGTACAGTTAGTTTCTACCAATACACAAAGCGGACAAAAGTATTTGCGCATTTTTTCCTACTTGTACAATGTGATGGTTAATCATACTTTACCCCAACGGAAATGTGAACTTTGATGCAATGTTTGTATGAGGCAGGAGCGTAGCTAGATATTTTAAATTATTAAGCACTCCTCGAAATTGGCGCCCCACTTCCACCTGAAAATAAAATTTTGATAGCTATTTTTTCTGAATGTACTAATCAATTGTTCAATTATAATTGATTAATCAAATGCGAGGAGAATGCGCCTATCACTCAGTGGATCAAAGTCGCGTAGAACACGTTCGACATCAACATCAACATTCCGGTGTAGATGCATCAGTGCTAATCCGGTCAAACGGCTTTGACACATTGTGTTCCGCAACCATGTTTTCAGCCTTTTCAGTGTGCTAAAAGACCGTTCTGCAGTTGCAGTGGATACAGGCATTGTTGCCAAAATAGTAAGTGCACTGTAGATGTTTGGGAATGTGTCCTTAGACATACAAACTAGAGTTTCACACGCAGTTTTTGGTTTATCTTTCTCTGAAATTGTGCACCACTTACTTCTCCAAATTTTCAATTCCTTTTCATCATACTCACAATCTGATCTATAGGCATCGAATATATTTTTCTCTGCAATTTGAGATAGCTGCGACAAACGGCTTGGAATAAGGTACTGTGCAACAAGGCGTGGTCTCACTCTCTTTCTTCTTCTACACGTCTGGCTTTGGACATCTTGTAATGGTAGCCAGACATCTTTCGCTTCTTTCCACTGTTTCTCGAGGCATCCATTTTATAATTATAGAAGCTAAATATCTAATTTACGAAACTGCTTATAAACTAGTGATCATTAATTACATTTGTCTGTCGAACTCTGATATAATAAGGAAAATGTATGTGGTTCATTAATTCTACTGAAAAAGACAGGTTCAAAAAATCGAGTTTTGTTACCATGATTCATATTCTGCGCCCCTAGCTTCATAATTTTAGTACGCACGTGCGTACTGTGCGTAATGCTAGCTACGCCACTGGTATGAGGTGTTAAATGTTGCTGTCTGTATGAAATGTTCGTATTTCGTCTGCAAAACCATCCATTTTTATTTAATCTAATATTATATCGATCCTCAATAATTCAACATTAGTATCATTTTATAGCAAGGTTGAAACCGATTGGACCGAATATCAGTATTCATGAATAGTTCCTGAACCGAATACGAATACTGATAATATTCGGGTACTACATAAATCCTAATACTGTGCAGCTGAAATAAATAATCTTTAATAAAGGACTGTGAATTGTTATAGTACTGTATATGTTGACTTATTTTACAGATAGTGACTGGATATGATAGGTAAATTAGTTCGAAAATATATTATAACCAAGGTTGAGACCGATTGAACCGGATATAAATATTCATGAATATTTCCTAACCGAATACGAATACTGATAATATTCGGTTAGTTCAACCGAATACGAATACTGATACTCGGTTCCCAATCGAATATCAGCTATTTGCCAAATAGTATTTGGTCTAACCGAATATTGAACTATTCGGTTGCAGCCTTGTTTTATAGTGAGTATGCAAGTCTAATGCAGCGGTTCTTAGCCTGGGGTACGTGATGCATGCACAGTGATGATTATTAAGGTACTAACTAGTGAACGACCGAAATTGATTTCGGTTCGGTTTCGTCCGAATTTTGATATCGGTGGGTTTACCAAAATCATGTCAATAATGTAATACAAAAACCACCTTTAGTGGCGTTCACTATTTCCAGCACAAAAGGCACCCTTAAACACCTTGCTCGTACATCATTCTCAACCTAAATGTCGGTAATGATGCATTAGGTCAGTGGTTCCCAACTTGGGATCCATGGACCCCTTAGTGATCCACAGAAGATATCAGGGGATCTACAGGATTCGAAATTTTGTATTACGGTTAATGGGAAGGAGTCCACACTCCACATAATATAGGAAAATTGCTTTAGGGGGTCCACAGCCAAAAAAGGTTGAGAACCGCTGCATTAGGTTAATATAACAGTGATTAGTAAATGAAATGGCATTTATTGACTTAAAAATTAGTAACCGAAATCCGGTTTCAGTATTTCGGTGAATTATAATTTCTGTCGAAATTCGGGATATCGATAAAATCCTAGTTTCGTTCGTTCACTATTACAATATAAATAAGATAAAATGTTGACCTAACTCCGATAGTACTCAAGTTTGCTCATCGTGTAGTAAACACCAAAACAATTGGGGATACGAACTACAAAGTTGGCCATCCCTGTCCGATTATGTAGTTCATTTCAAGGTTCATCCAGGCGTATGCAGCGCGACTACAGAACAAGCAAAAATTTCATAAAACATTTCCAAAACTCCTATATCGTGATATTAAAAGCATAGGCTAGGCGTATGGAAATAATCAGAGGGATGTTTAAGGGTATATTCTTGGAAATTCTGTGTCGGGGGTGTGACGAGACCAGGGTGCACTTACATACATTAACCCTATTTAATGCTAGATTCAATTAATAACCGGTTAAACGGTTGATGACAACATTTGTATTGTACGGTTATACGAAGGGTTGATATTTATGTGAAATAGATATTTAGTCCCATTAATATGAAATTCAAAGGCTCACCAACTTTAAAAGTACAGCATACAGGGTGTTTCACAATTGATGTCGTATTACATAATTACATGTAACTTTAAAAATAATTGGAATACAGCTACAATTATTTACCAATATATCCACCTTTGAGTTCAATACACGTTTTAATGCGATTTGGCATCCAATCTATTAATTTTCCCAAAAGGTCAGGTGAAATATTGGACCATGCAGTTTTTAGTTGATTCTCCAGCATTTTTAAATCTTTTGACTCACCCATTGAATCCAGATCATTTTTCAAATTCGACCATATATTCTCGATAGGATTCAAGTCTGGAGAGTTCGCTGGCCAGGTCCCCTTCGCCCCAAACCTGTTTATCCTTCCTCTTAACCAACATCGAGTAATTTTTGCGTTGTGAGCTGGGGCACCATCTTGTTGAAATATCGCACTTGACATACTTTTTAACATTTTCCGTTGCAAAACTATTTTTAGCCATATTTCGTATAGAATATATAAACAGTGGAAGTGGAAAAGTTATATTTATTGCACTATGTTGATACCTTTAGGCGATTAAGACAATCACATGTATATATATAACGGTCACCTGTGTATAACGGCCAATTTTGTCCAGTCCCTTGGGTGGCCGTTATATACAGGTTCCACTGTATATGTAAAATATTTTAATTGCGCGTGTAGCGAACTGACAAAACTTTGATTTGTAGTTAGTTGTTGTGCATTATTTTGCCATAGATATACAGTGCCCGGACAAAAGTATTCGACCACCACAGAAACCGCCATACAAATAGTATTAAAGTGGGTCTATTCATAAAGGAATATGTACTCAAACTGTAAGGAATACTCCATTTTTTATTTCAAATTCGTAAACTACACATTCTAATTACTCATAATTGATAGCAACAGCTTAATTACTAACTCCCAAGATGATAAATATCAACATTTGATACTTGATGCTACTTGTCCCAAGTCACAGCCATTATATATGATGGCGTTTAGTGACACAAAGTGGCATAGGTTGATAATTTTTTACATAAGAATAAGTAATTGAGTTGAAACTGTCAATTATGAGTAATTAGAATGTGTAGATTACGAATTTGAACTAAAAATGTATTTTCTACTGTTTAAGGACATGTTCCTTTTTTAATACGTAGATCTAATTTGATACTATTTGTATGGAAGTTTTCGTGGTGGTCGAATACTTTTGTCCGGGCAGTTGTCCGGGCAGTATGAAATGCTGTCTTCTCAGTGATTTTAAATTTATAATAAATATCGAGATATGAAAATTTGTTTTAAGCCCCTCCCTATCCAGGTCAAATACTCGTATACTCTTTGGGTGTAAATTATTCTCCAGATAATCCTGGCTTTGCATACTTCCCCATACGAATGTAAGTTGTAATGCATTTTCAATATATTTTAATATATACAAAAGAAAATGTATAAACAGGGAAAAAGATGGTATTTACTAACAAATGTATACCAAACTAATTGTACATACTTTAGCTAATCTAAAGAGTCTAAACAGATAGTTCTATTAACATCTAACTAAATACATAAGGGGGATGGATACTTATAACACATATAAAGTTTCAGATTAGTAGAGTCAGGCTAATCCATGAACTCTGGTTCGTCCGAATCAATGATTATTTTCCCACAATCATCACTTAAGACCTCATCATTCACAATGGCCACATCTCCAAGAAGCTCAATGCTCAGTTCGTCGTTAACATCTCCACAGGTTTCCTTGTTTGCGATGACTAGCTCCCCAGGTAGCGTCTTAACGGTTTCCGAGGGACTTGTACAATACTTGTCTTCGATTTCAGAGGAGTTATTATCACTGAAAAGAGAGGGTCGTTTCTCTACAGGATATTGTTTGCTCATAGAATCAGATGTTTCGTCCATTTCTGAAAGGAAAGGATTGTCAACTTTTGACTCAAGGAAGTTGAGCTCTTCGTAAACATTCTCGCAAGCTCTGTTGATATGACCCAGTACTGGTTGCTTTGGTACTACTACGTCGGAGAGTTTGTCTTGTTGATAGGGGGTGGCTCCTTCGCAACGATCTTCTTTAACTTCTTCATCATAAATAGGATTTGAAAAACCTATGTTGCTATTAATAGGTTCCGGTTTTGCGGACGGATGCAGGGGAAGGGGGATTTCTTCCAAATCAGGGTCATTTTCGCCATCTTTCGGTTTGCGATTCTTGCAATTACGCAGTTGAGTTCGAATTGTACTGTTACGAATGGCGTAGAGGAAAAGAAAGAGGATGCCCTGAAGTGCTATCAAGCTAGAATAGCCCCACCTATAGTATGGAATTTCTACATAGATATCGATTATAGTGAGAGCCCAAGGAGCCAAAATGAACGGAGCTAGCATCATATGTCCTGATAGGGCGAAACGTGCGATGCGTACTTGTTCGATTTTTCGGATTGAACAACATCTGAAGATTGAGACTAACATACCGATTAATGCTACAAAGAAGATAACGGCAATAGGTTCAGTCATAGACCAGATGACGGAGCTTTTACTGGAGAACCAACAGTACTTATCTTGAATTCCAAGATCTTTCAAATCTAACACTCCGCGGAAAACAGCTAGAGGGATGGGTACAACCCAACCGAGTGCAAATAGAAGGATATGAATCCGTCTTTTCACCTTAATTAACACAAACCTGAAGCAGATGGCTGCACCTTCAGCCAGGAAACAAGTGGACGAAACGATTGAAAAGAAGTACACAATCTCAGCTATGATATTGCAATTGTCTCGAATCGGTTGATAGTTTATCAGTCCTATTAGATGGATAGTTACAGAGAGAGTGATGGCAAAACCCAAGCTGAACTGAGCAATGTAGATGTCGCTCTCTACTAATTTCTTCCCTAGCGAAATGATCAGGATGATGGCCAACGTCAAACAAAGCAGAGATATTCCATACACTATATATATGATGTAGGTGAGAATGGGGTCAACCAGATTTGAATCCAGAATAACATCTTCAAACAGTACCATGAAGGTAGAGAGATGCGTACTGGAGCAGGTGATGGAGTCGTGTGTCATGTTATAGACACTCAGTCCTTGTTCGCTCCATCCCTGCGTGGCGCTATCCCAATAAACACAGTATGGATTCAAATTGCTCTGTTCGGTGTTTAGAATGGAAAAGTTGAGGCGAATGGGGTCTTTGAGTTGATTCGGTAAGTTAGTGGCTAGTTCCACCATGGCTAGTGTGCTGGCTGGTTCGTATTCAGCATATGGCCCTGAGGAAGATTTGGTTAAAATTTGACCGAGCGTCTTGCTGTACAATACTGACACACCAAGTTTTGATTTGCTGTTGATAAGGGCGTTGATCAGTGATGGTGGGAACAAGATGCTATTCTCCTCGGAGGTGATATTCGTTTGATCGCAATCAGAGAGAACATTAATGGATGTTTTGCTGGTATCAATGTCGATTTCCTTCACCGTGAAATTGATGTTACTATTTATGAGGGAATCGCACGTGTTATTAGGTGTTTTAATGAAAGTTTGAGCACTCAACGTTGAAAATAAGTTCAAGTTTCTGAAAAGGCTATTTGTCATATTCTGATAATTGCCTGAGAAGAATTCGACATTGTTGGGGCAAACGATTGTAGAGAATATGCAGAGGAATCTTTTAAAGGATGAACGAATTAGGTTAGATTTGTCTTCAGGATTCAATTTGCTTATCGAATGGAAGGCATATTCTGTAAGGTTCAGAGACAACATAATCTCTTGGGGACTCATAATCGATCTTCCACACACAATGTATGCAACATTTCTTAGCATCTCTGTGATATTCTGCGCATCTATCTGAGTTTGTTCCCCAAATATGTCATCATATTGATGTAGATAAATAAATAGAGCATCAAATGGTTCCCTCTGACACTCTGTCATATCGGGTGACTTCCAAACTCCGGATTGGGAACATTTGCGAGTTGTGTTTCCGATTACAAAGGTTGGATCTATGTATTGGCAAGGCATTACTGAGGTTTTGGAATATTCTGTGGCAGGCCATTTTATTAGAAATATGGTTTCGCTTTCACATGTCAACTCCTTGGCTGGATATTGACAGTACCTACCCTTATACCCAAAGTAACAGGTGCAATCGAATTTGGTGATTCCATCAAGACACTTTCCTCCGTTCTCACACACAACGTCTGCACAGTCATTGATATTCACTTCACAGTTCTCCCCATTATATCCGTTTTCACATGAGCATGCATACTTATCTTGGACTGGATGACATGTTCCATGCTGACATGGTTTCTCGAGGCACTTGTTCGGGTATTCGCAATCAGGACCCAAATACTCACTAGTGCAGAAACATTCATAACTATCTAAGTGATCGATGCACGTTCCTCCATTTTGACAAGGGCCTGATGAACACTCATTCAACTCAAATTCGCAGAATCGACCTGAATATCCTGCGTAACAGTTGCAAGTAAAGTTGTTAATCTGGTCAATGCATGTGCCATGCTCGCACTCAAGTGATAAGCATTCGTTAATCTCATTCTCGCAAATGATGCCCTCGTAGCCAGGTGAACACTCACACGTGAAGTCATTTGTATTTTCAGGTTTGCAAACTGCTCCGTTCTGGCATGGATCTTGTTCGTAGAGACTGAAGTATCCAAAGCATTCGAGTCCCCTTGGAGCTGTTAGAGCTGCGAAAAGTTGGGAGTATGGTCCATAACCAGCACTTGTCATAGCTCGCACTTGAATGCTGTAGAGAGTTGATGCTGTGAGGTTAGTGAGTTCTATCTCAGTGTTGGTACTGTTGTACAACATGCTGCTTGATTTGGTATTGCTGTCATTAGATACAGTCATGAGGGATATTTCGTATTGTATTATCACACCATTTCTAGACGCTAATGGTAGTTCATTCCATTCCACATGAAACCCAGTTTCGATGTTAACTATCTGTACATATTCGGGAGCAGCTGTTGGATTCGCTTCTGGCATTGTGATGGTAGCATATGATCTCGGACCGTTTCCCACAATAGTGGACTGATGAAGACTGAAGTTGTATGTTACGCTAGGATGGAGGTCTGTGAATGTGTATTTTGTCCTATTGCTCTCAATATTAATAGCGTGTTTGTCAGTGTCTATCTTGGAACCTTGAAAAGTAATCGTTTGGTGTATTAAAATGCCGTTCCTTTCAACTAGAGGGATTTGAGACCATGTTAGCTGGACCGAAGAAGGAGACACAACTTCAACAGAAAAATCGCCTGGTGGTACAGTCGGAATATCTTCCCAAGTTTTAACAGTAAGCAAATTGCACTTCGGACTATTTCCAACTACATTAACTGCAAATAAAACAATTGTGTATGCAGTATTTGGTTCTAGAAAATCAAGCGTGACTTCTGTAGTATTAATGGAAATTATTCTAAGTGAATTATTCAAATTGCGTACCCAGTAGTGAAGGATGTAATGGAGAATGTTCCCGTTTTGTTCCAGGATTGGAATGGGTTTCCATGTGACACGAATTTCGTCAGATGCAATAGCCGTCGCATTGACATCTTGAGGAGGAGCAGTGGGAGCTATTGGGAGTGTGGTGACATTGATCGCAGTGCTGAAAGGTCCAATACCAACTATCGTCACAGCTGCTAACTGAATAACATAAGGCATCGCCTCTTCCAAGTTTTGGAATGTATACTCGGTCACGTTGGTAGTCACTGTCATGTCGTTGATGTGTATTATGTAGCCAGTTATTATTCCGTTCTGATCTTGTTCATTCGGGGCAAACCAGTTCAGTTCAATCGAGGTTGTATTCGAGATGGAAGATATATACAATGGGGGACTCGTGGGGTTACTTTGTGCTGTTTCAACAGAGAAAACACTACTCGGACTGGAACCAGCACTATTGATGGCTTTCATACTGGCTCTGTAACGTGTGTATTCATTCAAGTCACTCACAGTTATCCCAGTATCGCTAGCACCACTGACCCTGTCAAACACAATGACACCTGTTGACTCCTCGGAAACGCTTATCTCATAGCCTGTTAAGGCCCCGTTCCGGACAGATTCTGGTGTGGCAGACCAGACAATGACGAAGGAAGTAGAGGTGATGGAGTTCACAGAGTGAATGCTTGGACCTTCCGAGGGTGCTGCCTCCAGGGTGGTGAAGTTGAGCGGGGAGGTGTAGGGACCAGTGCCTGGAGAGGTTTCAGCTGCGATCTTGACTGAGTAACGAGTGTTCGGCATCAATCCCAGTAGTGTGTAGCTGGTCAGTTCAGGGACTATTTTGATTGTGGAATGGAATGCAGAGGTGACCAACTCGTAGTGCTGAAGGATACCATTGATTGCATCTTCATTCACAGGAGTCCATCCGAGAGTCACAGAAAGTGCAGTTGCATTCCTGATATGCAGTGAACTGGGCGCAACTTCTGGGATATCTTGTAAGGTTTGTTCCGTAATAGGCTGGCTTGCTGGACCAACACCAGCCTGTGTTTTCGCAGCAACTCGTAGGTTATACTGTCGGTATGGTTCCAAGTTAGTGAATGTAAACATGTCTATGTTCTGTCCGACTGACTGCATTGCAGTATAATTACTGGACACAGCTGCTATTTCAACATCGTACCCAGTGATAACTCCGTTCTGTCCCTGCCTCACAGGAGTCTTCCACATCACTTCAATCGCCGTTGAGGAATGTGCTATGGTCGTGACATCAGTTGGCGGGCTCGTCGGTGCATCTTCCATAGTTCGAATGGCTATCCAGTTGGTGTATGGCCCAGCTCCAACTGAAGTATAGACACGGACTTGAATTAGGTATGTTTCATCCGCTTCCAGGTTAGACACGCGGTACTGTGTGACATTGCCCACCTGCATAGTTCTATTGCTTCTATCTTCAAGAGTTCCAGCATAGTGTAACTCATAGGTAGTTATCTGTCCATTGATATCTGCTGCTATTGGAGCATTCCATGTCACCAGAATGGCTTCCTTGAAGACAGTAGCTTGCAGGTTTCTTGGCGCTCTATTAGGAACATCTTCATGTGTTCTTACCTCTACAGCAATGCTATAGGGTCCCGCACCAATGGTATTATTTGCACGTACTTTGACTAAGTACCTTTCGAACTCTTCCAAGTTATTGACTGTTATAATAGTTTCGTTTGTTGAATAGAGATGCGTTTGACTGTCGTGTTGTGTACCCTTCACACTGACTTCATATCTGAGGATGGCTCCGTTTGCTTGGTTCACCAAAAGAGGATTCCAGAATATTCTTATACCAGTGTCATGAAGCGCAATAGCGTTGACAGATTGAGGATATCCAGTTGGTAAATCTTCTTGCGTTTGTTCCTCAATTGCCTCACATGGTCCATCCCCCTCACTGTTAGAAGTACAGACGACAACCGTGTACACCTCTCCTTCCTCTAAACCAGTTAAGACAATGTTGGTATTAGTTGTTGTTGCGTTACGTACACGAGTATCGAAATTATTCCCATAATACTGCAGCTTATATGTGACTGAGTCGCTATTCTGTTCTCGTATTAGTGGTGGATCCCAACTCAATGATAGAGAGGTAGTCTGTACGGAATCAATTGTCAGATCGATAGGTGCACCTGAAGGAACAGAGGGTAGTGTCTTCCGGATGATATCAACTGAATAAGGCCCTGATCCTATCTTCGTCAAAATCCTTGATTTTATATGATATACGACGTTCTCTTGTAATTGAGTTAAGTTTGCGTTGACGCTACTAATCCAATTGGTGTCTGGCAGCACATCTATTGTGTTGACAGTTTGGTCGATAGACTCCCCATAATACACGACTTGGTATTCAGTTAGTATTCCGTTAATACCATCAATAACAGGTGGAGTCAGGCTAATGCTAATTTCATTGGCTCCGACATTTGTGACTTGTATTTGTGGGGGACTAATTGGCCTTGATTCATTCGTCGTTGCGACTATCACGTCACTGTATGGACCTACCCCGTGGGATGTAGATGCGGCTACTTTAACCTGATACTCTGTGAATTCATTCAAACTCACTATGCTGGCTAGCGTTGCTGTTGTAGGAGAGAGGGTAGTGTAAGAAGACGCGCTCTCCATTCGGTACTGCAGGGTGTAGCTGGTTATGATCCCATTACGATCAGTCGATGGCGGTGCTGCCCATTCAACCCTGAGAGTGGTCGCTGTGGAAGCCGTGACTCGTACATTACTCGGGGGAGCACTGGGGCGGTTGGTGGCTGTTCTTAAAGTGTAATTATTTGAATTGACTGAATAGAGTGTACCAGTGGTCGTTACGTAGAATCGATACAAGCGGTAGGGCTTCAAGCTGGTGCTAGTAGGGTAGTTACTGGTAGTCGGTGAATTCACTTCATATTTCCCATTTCCAAAGCTCAAGTCTAATGCGTGTATCTGATTCGTCACATTCACACTATATGTGGTAGGATCGAATTGGATTCTGGTCCGGAATTGTGCATAACTAGAACTGTAACTATTGAGTGAAATGGATGTCGTAAATGTAATTATTTCGCAGGAGTAATTACTGGAGGGATAATAGTTGGTACCACAACTGCAGTCATAACTTCCAACCGTATTTGTACACGTTTGTTCACACAAATGGGTTCCTGATGAGCATTCGTCGATGTCAACGCATCTCTCTGGGTTCTGTAGCTTTTGGTATCCGGGCAAACAGTCACATCTGTATGTTCCTGGTTGATTGACGCACTTCTTTGGAGATGGACATAAGTTCGAATTTTCAGTACATTCGTCTACATCGAGGCAAGTTGAATGATCGGAATCAAGTCGATACCCAGAAATACATCCACATGTGTAACTTCCTTCGCTATTGGTGCATACTTGGTTGCATAACCTTGGCACCTGTTCACACTCATTGATATCTTCACATGCTTTTCCGTCAGAAGCAAGAGTGTATCCCGTGCTACAGCGACATGAGTAAGTGCCAACACTATTCTCACAGTAATGCTCACAACCATGCGAGCTTGACGTACATTCATTGATGTCATCACATGAATGTAGATTCCCAGAAAGGTAGTAGCCGCTTCGACAGGAGCAACTGAAGGATCCAGCTGTATTCGTGCAGTCATGTTCACACCCGCCATTATTAGAAGCGCACTCGTTGGTATCGAGACATGACCTTCGATTGGACGAGAGATAGTAACCCGTGTTACAGGTACACGTGAACGAACCAGCATTGTTTGTACAAGTGTGAGCACAGCCTCCGTTACTACTGGAGCACTCGTTGATATCGTTACAGTATCTTCCGCTCGACAATGTATACCCAGTGTTACAACTACATGTGAAGGATCCTACAGTGTTCCTACAAATTTGGGCGCAGTTGTCTGTGTTACGTGTGCACTCATTGATATCGACACAAGTTTTTCTATTCGAAGATAGATCATAGCCAGCATTACACCTGCAATAATACGAGCCAGCAGTGTTATAGCATAAATGGTTGCAGCCATGACTGCTCGTAGAGCACTCATTGCTATCGTAGCATGACTTCCCATTAGACCCTAGGGAGTATCCGGTTCTACAAGTGCAATAATATGATCCAATCGTGTTTGTACAACTGTGATCACACCCATCTGTGTTCCGAGAGCATTCATTAATATCATTCTCGCAAATGATACCGTCATAACCAGGTGAACACTCACACGCGAAGTTATCTGTTGTATTTTCAGGTTTGCAAACTGCTCCGTTCTGGCATGGATCTTGTTCGTAGAGACTGAAGTATCCAAAGCATTCGAGTCCTTTTGGAGCTGTTAGAGCTACAAAGAGTTGGGAGTGTGGTCCATAGCCAGCACTTGTCATAGCTCGCACTTGAATGCTGTAGAGAGTTGATGCTGTGAGGTTAGTGAGTCCTATCTCAGTGTTGGTACTGTTGAACAACATGCTGCTTACATTGGTATTGCTGTCATTAGACACAGTCATGAGGGATATTTCGTATTGTATTATCACACCATTTCTAGACGCTAATGGTAGTTCATTCCATTCCACATGAAACCCAGTTTCGATGTTAACTATCTGTACATATTCGGGAGCAGCTGTTGGATTCGCTTCTGGCATTGTGATGGTAGCATATGATCTCGGACCGTTTCCCACAATAGTGGACTGATGAAGACTGAAGTTGTATGTTACGCTAGGATGGAGGTCTGTGAATGTGTATTTTGTCCTATTGCTCTCAATATTAATAGCGTGTTTGTCAGTGTCTATCTTGGAACCTTGAAAAGTAATCGTTTGGTGTATTAAAATGCCGTTCCTTTCAACTAGAGGGATTTGAGACCATGTTAGCTGGACCGAAGAAGGAGACACAACTTCAACAGAAAAATCGCCTGGTGGTACAGTCGGAATATCTTCCCAAGTTTTAACAGTAAGCAAATTGCACTTCGGACTATTTCCAACTACATTAACTGCAAATAAAACAATTGTGTATGCAGTATTTGGTTCTAGAAAATCAAGCGTGACTTCTGTAGTATTAATGGAAATTATTCTAAGTGAATTATTCAAATTGCGTACCCAGTAGTGAAGGATGTAATGGAGAATGTTCCCGTTTTGTTCCAGGATTGGAATGGGTTTCCATGTGACACGAATTTCGTCAGATGCAATAGCCGTCGCATTGACATCTTGAGGAGGAGCAGTGGGAGCTATTGGGAGTGTGGTGACATTGATCGCAGTGCTGAAAGGTCCAATACCAACTATCGTCACAGCTGCTAACTGAATAACATAAGGCATCGCCTCTTCCAAGTTTTGGAATGTATACTCGGTCACGTTGGTAGTCACTGTCATGTCGTTGATGTGTATTATGTAGCCAGTTATTATTCCGTTCTGATCTTGTTCATTCGGGGCAAACCAGTTCAGTTCAATCGAGGTTGTATTCGAGATGGAAGATATATACAATGGGGGACTCGTGGGGTTACTTTGTGCTGTTTCAACAGAGAAAACACTACTCGGACTGGAACCAGCATTATTGATGGCTTTCACACTGGCTCTGTAACGTGTGTATTCATTCAAGTCACTAACAGTTATCCTAGTATCGTTAGCACCACTAACACTGTCAAACACAATGACACCTGTTGACTGCTCGGAAACGCTTATCTCATAGCCTGTTAAGGCCCCGTTCCGGACAGATTCTGGCGTGGCAGACCAGACAATGACGAAGGAAGTAGAGGTGATGGAGTTCACAGAGTGAATGCTTGGACCTTCCGAGGGTGCTGCCTCCAGGGTGGTGAAGTTGAGCGGGGAGGTGTAGGGACCAGTGCCTGGAGAGGTTTCAGCTGCGATCTTGACTGAGTAACGAGTGTTCGGCATCAATCCCAGTAGTGTGTAGCTGGTCAGTTCAGGGTCTACTTTGATTGTGGAATGGGATGCAGAGGTGACCAACTCGTAGTGCTGAAGGATACCATTGATTGCATCTTCATTCACAGGAGTCCATCCGAGAGTCACAGAAAGTGCAGTTGCATTCCTGATATGCAGTGAGCTGGGCGCAACTTCTGGGATATCTTGTAAGGTTTGTTTCGTAATAGGCTGGCTTGCTGGACCAACACCAGCCTGTGTTTTCGCAGCAACTCGTAGGCTATACTGTCGGTATGGTTCCAAGTTAGTGAATGTAACCATGTCTATGTTCTGTCCGACTGACTGCATTGCAGTATAATTACTGGACACAGCTGCTATTTCAACATCGTACCCAGTGATAACTCCGTTCTGTCCCTGCCTCACAGGAGTCTTCCACATCACTTCAATCGCCGTTGAGGAATGTGCTATGGTCGTGACATCAGTTGGCGGACTTGTCGGTGCATCTTCCATAGTTCGAATGGCTATCCAGTTGGTGTATGGCCCAGCTCCAACTGAAGTATAGACACGGACTTGAATTAGGTATGTTTCATCCGCTTCCAGGTTAGACACGCGGTACTGTGTGACATTGCCCACCTGCATAGTTCTATTGCTTCTATCTTCAAGAGTTCCAGCATAGTGTAACTCATAGGTAGTTATCTGTCCATTGATATCTGCTGCTATTGGAGCATTCCATGTCACCAGAATGGCTTCCTTGAAGACAGTAGCTTGCAGGTTTCTTGGCGCTCCATTAGGAACATCTTCATGTGTTCTTACCTCTACAGCAATGCTATAGGGTCCCGCACCAATGGTATTATTTGCACGTACTTTGACTAAGTACCTTTCGTACTCTTCCAAGTTATTGACTGTTATCATAGTTTCGTTTGTTGAATAGAGATGCGTTTGACTGTCGTGTTGTGTACCCTTCACACTGACTTCATATCTGAGGATGGCTCCGTTTGCTTGGTTCGCCAAAAGAGGATTCCAGAATATTCTTATACCAGTGTCATGAAGCGCAGTAGCGTTGACAGATTGAGGATATCCAGTTGGTAAATCTTCTTGCGTTTGTTCCTCAATTGCCTCACATGGTCCATCCCCCTCACTGTTAGAAGTACAGACGACAACCGTGTACACCTCTCCTTCCTCTAAACCAGTTAAGACAATGTTGGTATTAGTTGTTGTTGCGTTACGTACACGAGTATCGAAATTATTCCCATAATACTGCAGCTTATATGTGACTGAGTCGCTATTCTGTTCTCGTATTAGTGGTGGATCCCAACTCAATGATAGAGAGGTAGTCTGTACGGAATCAATTGTCAGATCGATAGGTGCACCTGAAGGAACAGAGGGTAGTGTCTTCCGGATGATATCAACTGAATAAGGCCCTGATCCTATCTTCGTCAAAATCCTTGATTTTATATGATATACGACGTTCTCTTGTAATTGAGTTAAGTTTGCGTTGACGCTACTAATCCAATTGGTGTCTGGCAGCACATCTATTGTGTTGACAGTTTGGTCGATAGACTCCCCATAATACACGACTTGGTATTCAGTTAGTATTCCGTTAATACCATCAATAACAGGTGGAGTCAGGCTAATGCTAATTTCATTGGCTCCGACATTTGTGACTTGTATTTGTGGGGGACTAATTGGCCTTGATTCATTCGTCGTTGCGACTATCACGTCACTGTATGGACCTACCCCGTGGGATGTAGATGCGGCTACTTTAACCTGATACTCTGTGAATTCATTCAAACTCACTATGCTGGCTAGCGTTGCTGTTGTAGGAGAGAGGGTAGTGTAAGAAGACGCGCTCTCCATTCGGTACTGCAGGGTGTAGCTGGTTATGATCCCATTACGATCAGTCGATGGCGGTGTTGCCCATTCAACCCTGAGAGTGGTCGCTGTGGAAGCCGTGACTCGTACATTACTCGGGGGAGCACTGGGGCGGTTGGTGGCTGTTCTTAAAGTGTAATTATTTGAATTGACTGAATAGAGTGTACCAGTGGTCGTTACGTAGAATCGATACAAGCGGTAGGGCTTCAAGCTGGTGCTAGTAGGGTAGTTACTGGTAGTCGGTGAATTCACTTCATATTTCCCATTTCCAAAGCTCAAGTCTAATGCGTGTATCTGATTCGTCACATTCACACTATATGTGGTAGGATCGAATTGGATTCTGGTCCGGAATTGTGCATAACTAGAACTGTAACTATTGAGTGAAATGGATGTCGTAAATGTAATTATTTCGCAGGAGTAATTACTGGAGGGATAATAGTTGGTACCACAACTGCAGTCATAACTTCCAACCGTATTTGTACACGTTTGTTCACACAAATGGGTTCCTGATGAGCATTCGTCGATGTCAACGCATCTCTCTGGGTTCTGTAGCTTTTGGTATCCGGGCAAACAGTCACATCTGTATGTTCCTGGTTGATTGACGCACTTCTTTGGAGATGGACATAAGTTCGAATTTTCAGTACATTCGTCTACATCGAGGCAAGTTGAATTATCGGAATCAAATCTATACCCAGAAGTACATCCACATGTGTAACTTCCTTCGCTATTGGTGCATACTTGGTTGCATAAACTTGGCACCTGTTCACACTCATTGATATCTTCACATGCTTTTCCGTCAGAAGCAAGAGTGTATCCTGTGCTACAGCGACATGAGTAAGTGCCAACACTATTCTCACAGTAATGCTCACAACCATGCGAGTTTGACGTACATTCATTGATGTCATTACATGAATGTAGATTCCCAGAAAGGTAGTAGCCGCTTCGACAGGAGCAACTGAAGGATCCAGCTGTATTCGTGCAGTTGTGTTCACACCCACCATTATTAGACGCACATTCGTTGGTATCGAGACATGACCTTCGATTGGAAGCGAGATAGTAACCTGTATTACAGGTACACGTGAATGAACCAGCATTGTTTGTACAAGTGTGAGCACAGCCTCCGTTACTACTGGAGCACTCATTGACATCTTCACATGCTTTTCCGTCAGAAGCAAGAGTGTATCCCGTGCTACAGCGACATGAGTAAGTGCCAACACTATTCTCACAGTAATGCTCACAACCATGCGAGTTTGACGTACATTCATTGATGTCATTACATGAATGTAGATTCCCAGAAAGGTAGTAGCCGCTTCGACAGGAGCAACTGAAGGATCCAGCTGTATTCGTGCAGTTGTGTTCACACCCACCATTATTAGACGCACATTCGTTGGTATCGAGACATGACCTTCGATTGGAAGCGAGATAGTAACCTGTATTACAGGTACACGTGAATGAACCAGCATTGTTTGTACAAGTGTGAGCACAGCCTCCGTTACTACTGGAGCACTCATTGACATCTTCACATGCTTTTCCGTCAGAAGCAAGAGTGTATCCCGTGCTACAGCGACATGAGTAAGTGCCAACACTATTCTCACAGTAATGCTCACAACCATGCGAGTTTGACGTACATTCATTGATGTCATTACATGAATGTAGATTCCCAGAAAGGTAGTAGCCGCTTTGACAGGAGCAACTGAAGGATCCAGCTGTATTCGTGCAGTTGTGTTCACACCCACCATTATTAGACGCACATTCGTTGGTATCGAGACATGACCTTCGATTGGAAGCGAGATAGTAACCTGTATTACAGGTACACGTGAATGAACCAGCATTGTTTGTACAAGTGTGAGCACAGCCTCCGTTACTACTGGAGCACTCATTGACATCTTCACATGCTTTTCCGTCAGAAGCAAGAGTGTATCCCGTGCTACAGCGACATGAGTAAGTGCCAACACTATTCTCACAGTAATGCTCACAACCATGCGAGTTTGACGTACATTCATTGATGTCATTACATGAATGTAGATTCCCAGAAAGGTAGTAGCCGCTTCGACAGGAGCAACTGAAAGATCCAGCTGTATTTGTGCAGTTGTGTTCACACCCACCATTATTAGACGCACATTCGTTGGTATCGAGACATGACCTTCGATTGGAAGCGAGATAGTAACCTGTATTACAGGTACACGTGAAAGAACCAACATTGTTTGTACAAGTGTGAGCACAGCCTCCGTTACTGCTGGAGCACTCATTGACATCTTCACACGCTTTCCCGTCAGAAGCAAGAGTGTATCCCGTGCTACAGCGACATGAGTAAGTGCCAACACTATTCTCACAGTAATGCTCACAACCATGCGAGCTTGAGGTACATTCATTGATGTCATTACATGAATATAGATTCCTAGAAAGGTAGTAGCCGCTTCGACAGGAGCAACTGAAGGATCCAGCTGTATTCGTGCAGTTGTGTTCACACCCACCATTATTAGACGCACATTCGTTGGTATCGAGACATGACCTTCGATTGGAAGCGAGATAGTAACCTGTATTACAGGTACACGTGAACGAACCAACATTGTTTGTACAAGTGTGAGCACAGCCTCCGTTACTACTGGAGCACTCATTGACATCTTCACACGCTTTTCCGTCAGAAGCAAGAGTGTATCCCGTGCTACAGCGACATGAGTAAGTGCCAACACTATTCTCACAGTAATGCTCACAACCATGCGAGCTTGAGGTACATTCATTGATGTCATTACATGAATATAGATTCCTAGAAAGGTAGTAGCCGCTTCGACAGGAGCAACTGAAGGATCCAGCTGTATTCGTGCAGTCGTGTTCACACCCGCCATTATTAGACGCACATTCGTTGGTATCGAGACATGACCTTCGATTGGAAGCGAGATAGTAACCTGTATTACAGGTACACGTGAACGAACCAACATTGTTTGTACAAGTGTGAGCACAGCCTCCGTTACTGCTGGAGCACTCATTGATATCTTCACATGCTTTTCCATCAGAAGCAAGAGTGTATCCCGTGCTACAGCGACATGAGTAAGTGCCAACACTATTCTCACAGTAATGCTCACAACCATGCGAGCTTGAGCTACATTCATTGATGTCATTACATGAATGTAGATTCCCAGAAAGGTAGTAGCCGCTTCGACAGAAGCAACTGAAGGATCCAGCTGTATTCGTGCAGTCGTGTTCACACCCGCCATTATTAGACGCACATTCGTTGGTATCGAGACATAACCTTCGATTGGACGAGAGATAGTAACCCGTGTTACAGGTACACGTGAATGAACCAACATTGTTTGTACAAGTGTGAGCACAGCCTCCGTTACTACTGGAGCACTCGTTGATATCGTTACAGTATCTTCCGCTCGACAATGTATACCCAGTGTTACAACTACATGTGAAGGATCCTGCAGTGTTCCGACAAATTTGGGCGCAGTTGTCTGTGTCACGTGAGCACTCATTGATATCGACACATGTTTTTCTATCCGAAGATAGTTCATAGCCAGCATTACACCTGCAATAATACGAGCCAGCAGTGTTATAGCATAAATGGTTGCAGCCATGACTGCTCGTAGAGCACTCATTGCTATCGTAGCATGACTTCCCATTAGACCCTAGGGAGTATCCGGTTCTACAAGTGCAATAATATGATCCAATCGTGTTTGTACAACTGTGATCACACCCATCTGTGTTCCGAGAGCATTCATTAATATCATTGCAACTCTTCCTATTAGAACTCAGGTCATAACCTGTTCTGCAACTACAGCTGTATGACCCTTGCGTGTTTGTACAATAGTGGGCACACCCATCGGTATTATAATAACATTCGTTATAATCATAGCATGAAGAACCTGATCTGTAGTAACCAGTTTTGCAAGAACATGTATATCCTCCTCCGTTGATAACATTATTGCAGTTCTGCGTCGCTGAATTACAACTGTGTTGGCCACTTGTACATTCGTTCAGATCTAAATATATTATCTCAATTAATAAATATAAGAGAATGTCTTTCTTCGTCGTGAATTAATTTGCTTTCATTTCATGACATCTAAACAATGAATAAATACGTAAATAAGTGATTGAATATATCATGTTCGGATATAGTCGTTGAAATCAAGTTGCTGCCGCGGCGACAATTTTTCAAATTTGTTTATTTTTTGATACATATAAACACCAAATTGCTAAATACCGTATAAGGCGTATATCTTCGAATAGTAGCCGGGGTTATTAATTGTTACCACCTGAAGGAAAATTAATATTTCGGATATTTTGAGACTTTTCAATGAATATAACCACATGAGTGAATCAAGAAATGGTAGAAGGGAATAATTTAATGTTAATTTAATGTTAATCTTTTTTCTATTTATGTACAAAAAAGGTTTAGCACCCACTTTGGGGGGGGGGGCGATTATTCGAGGGCAGGCTACTATACCTACTATTCAAGTATATACAGCATGCATATATGATGATTTTGATGATATCAAATTCGAATCAGCACATTTAAATATCCCTAAAGTCGTTGCAACCATATTATTATTATTACCATTATTCTTATCATCCTCAAAGTTGTAGATTTAAATTTGGACAACAGACAAGCAAACAAACATACAAATGGACAAATCATTGAGATTTAATAATTACGGTGTAGATAATAAAGAGATTGAAATGGCTTACTAGTTGTATGTTAATAATTATGCTAATTACAGTATGTCCCATAATTATTTAGAATTTTGCTTGATTCAATCTTTTTCGATATCTGACTAGATTAATTAAAACCCTACTTGGACTCGGAATGTTGAAGTGAAAGTGAAAGTTAATTGAAAGTGAATTGAAAGTGAAAACGAAAGTGGGATTTTTCTATTTAGACTACCCCAAGTCCAAGTAGGGTTAAGCTCTAATACTGGTACTTTTATTAATCAACCTTATGTCAATAATCGTTGATAATGTAGTAATACACTAAAACCTATTCTAAAATGGATTTTTCCAATTTTTATATAATGATGACGTCATGATGATGCGACCAAAATTGCATAGTTTCTTAATCTGTATTTAACTATTCATATATTAGGTCCATATAATTGTAATGACTCAAACTGAGAAGAGAGCTCGGATTAGAGTGCTATTAGACGCTAAAAAACATACACCTAGAGAAATTTCTGATCTTATTGGTGTTTCTCTTGCTACAGTCTACAACGTTAAATCCAGGATTCAGGCGATATCTCAATGAAACATCGCAAGGGAGGTGGCAGACCCTCTAAATTGGCTCCACTTCTACGAAACAGCATTGCACAACAAATACGAAGGACGCCATATATTTCTTTAAGATCTATGGCAAGCAAATGTCCAGTTGATGTGTCAAAAAATACCGTAGCTCGATGTTTAATAAAATTAAACTACACTAAGCCGTACCCCACCCCAGTTCCGATGTTATCTGAAAAAAATCGTTCTAATAGGGTTGAATGGGCTTGCAGGAATATCAGAAACTTCTGGCAAGACGCAATCTTCGCTGATGAAGCATCCATCTGGATAAATAGAGGTCGTGTTCGCATGTGGACCAAAAATGGCACCAGCAGAACTACACCAACAGTTAAACATACCCAGAAAATCCATATTTGGGCCGCATTTTCGTCAGCTGGGACATTCCCACTATATATTTTTAGGGAGAATCTAACTGCCCAGATATTTTGCGAGATTTTAAATGGACATTTGTTACAACAGGCACGTGTTTTACATGGAGAGAAGTGGTTTCTCGGCCAAGATAATGACCTGAAACATACTGCTAAGATAACCAAGGCTTGGATGGAAGAGAATATGCCACAAAATACCATAGACTGGCCCCAGTCAGAGTCCAGATGTCAACCCCATCGAGAACTTGTTTGCGTGGTTGAAACAGGAATTGATTAAAAGAGGTCCAGCTACTTTAAAAGCTCTCAAGGATGATGTTGTTGCTATATGGGAAAGTATAGATGTATTTTTTCTCGAGCCATATTGGAGTTCGATGCCAAAGAGGTGCTAACTATTGATAGATAACAATGGCTCTAAAATAAAATATTAAACTACACAATATCAGTTATCTTATAAAAGCAGGCGAACAATGTTACTAATTAACAAAAAAAATTCTGAGTCATTATTAAAATTCTAAATAATTATGGGACATACTGTATGTTGTTGACAATCAGGGTTGTTTTGATTTAAATCATTTGATTTAAATCATTGATTTAAATCATGATTTAAATCACTTAAAAAAATCAAAATCCTGTTATTTGATTTTTTTGGAATATATTTCCTTTTAGAAATTTCTTCAATGTTTCTTATTTGATAAAAGTGTGATGGCTTTTGTACATTAAAAAGTTAGGAATAGATTAGGTATAGTTAAAGCAGGAAAATTAGTATTTATATACAAGCTGCTGAATACTCATAAATAATTTCTTCTAGTTCTACGTACATTAATACATAGGTACTCTAATTTTTTCGCTTTCTTCATTAATATTTATTCTAATTTTTCGTTTTCTTTCATTAAAACATTCTATTATACGTAGATAATGTTAAATTTATTCTAGAATTCTACTTGATTATGAGTAGATAAAAATAAACAGAAGACTAAATGATTATAGATAAAAATATATAAAAATCTAATTAAAATCAAAAAATCTGATTTAAATCAAATAAATCATGATTTTTGATTTTTTTTAAAAAATCATGATTTTTTTCCAACCCTGCCGCGGGCGGCGGGCGGCAGTGAATGACAATGGATACTTCCAAATGAGTATAGTCGAGCACAGTTATTGCTTAATGCAATTAGCTCGACTATACTCACTTGGCAATTTATACGGCTTCACTCTCTCAATAGAAATCATTGTACTACAGCACAATAGACTCATTATTATTATTAATATTTCAAAACTATAAAAAAGATTATCTGTTATCTTCACACATTTTGATGAATTTTGAAAAATTTGCTAAAGACTAGCTATCAACAGTTGATATAGCGTTTTTAGACATGTAGATTCTGAATATCGTATTTTCGAATCTAAGTATGTATACGATAAATATTTGATTTGCTATTGTTTACAACGGATGCATAGGGTAAACAAATATCAAAAATGTGTTGTCTCGACAATTTAAATTTAGTAAGTTGATTCGGACAAAAGAACTCAAAAATTATTTAATCTGGAATGACTGCTAGTATATTAATCGATTCAGTATCGTTTAGGGCAGTGGTTCCCAACCTTTATGAGCCCAAGATTACCTTCTGAATCTAAATGCATCACAAGATCTACTCGGCAAGCGCATCTGATCGATCGGTTGGGAACCCTGCCGGCCTGCCCTATTCACACTTCACAACAATTTACATATGAGTAGCCTTATTTGTAGACAGTTTACAAAACGAAAAATGAGACGTAATAGAAACTAATAATATTTCATAAACTGTCTATACAGGTTTCCTATAGTTGATTGCGATTGACAGGTTGGGGACCCCTGGTTTAGGCTATCTTTGAAACATCAAATATGATAAATATCATGCAAATTGAATGTGATATTAAATATCTAAAAAATCATTATATGATACTTGGTCATAAATTATCATTGTCCCCGAAAGCTCCCTCTAAACTGTTTGAAATCAATTATTTAGTATTAGTTGTGGTGGGTTTTTTAAATTCATACATATGTAGTTATCTATTCATTTGATTTCAACTCGGATAAGAATCATTGTCAAAATGACCTGGGGGATTATACGAGTATGGCGCCCCAATACAACTAGTTTAGATTTAATATAAGAATCAAAATTTAATTAAATATACTTACCGTTATTGCAATTCGTTCCTGTCCATCCGCTATTGCAAACCTTGCTTCCAGAACTAGAGCAAGTGTAGTGTCCATAGTAGTCATTACGTGCCCTGCAATATACGGTGCATAGGTTGCCATAGTAATTAGTATTGCACGTGAACCGATATTTTATTTCAAAATAGCGACCGCTGCCACTAAGTGTGTGTCTCAATGTTGCCCAAGTACTCGATGTCCAATATCCATCATACTGCAAGGCTCCTAGGTAATCATCTGCATTCGAATCATCATCCCATCCTATCATATCCACTCTAAACCGCCCCTAGTAGAAATAATATATTTGTCAAAACAAATTTGAGAGTCGGAAATGAAGTCTATCACTTACCGAAAAACTACTAGAAGTCGTATAATTATACACCTGGTTCATTGTTTGCGAATTTCCGCTCGCCCTGTAATAGTTAGTGGTATAACTACCACAACTGCTGTAGCTGCTGTAGCACTCTTTCCATTTGAAAAAGAAAAAAACATCACATTCACCTCCGAACCATCCATCACAATTGCTTCCATCGTCGAGCTTTCCCCGCACATCATACTTGTAATAATTCACAGAAAATGTCCCTGCGTTCTCTACTACCACCTAAATCAAATTAATCCAATAATAAGTAAAGGTATTGACTTATATTGCAAAAATTTTACAGGTCTTACCAAATACTTGAAATTAAAATCATTTGTGTGCTAATAATACATAACAAGCGCGCTTCATGCACGTAGCGCGCGGCTTAGCGAACACTTCGTGTTCGCAGAATGGCCCTGAGGGCACCCGTATACGTATATCAACAAATTCAGAACTCCGCACGGATGCCAATTATTAATTAATTTCAAACTTGCTAATTTAATGAATATACTTGTATTGTAAACAAAATATCAATATAAGATCGAAAAAACGATATTTGTAATCTACACCCTTAATAACAACATCTCAATAGTTAAAAGCTAGATCCTATGATTTTTGAGAATGGTTTAGTTATATATCTTTAAACAAAAGTAAGCAAACCAATTCATCACTAATAGATTCAAGAATATGATTTTCAAATCTACACCCCTAAAAACCCAATGTCAACCGTTGGAAGCTAGTCTCTAGCATATTTTAAAATTTGTTAAATGGTGTGAAAATATGTACTATATAAAGGCGTGAACATATACACATAACCTTGTACACTATAATAAAATTAAGATATCTATATAAGTTATTGCTTTGAAATATTTACATCAATGACAGTATATTGTAGTACAAAGTACAATGATTTCTATTGTGAGAGTGAAGATATATAAGTATGTATATATTGGATAGAAAAGTTCTTTCGCAGAGGTGTAAAAATTGCTTACGTAGATCTTCGAACTTAATCGTTGACTCATCATTTTACATCTACATGCCAAATTTCATATCTCTATGACTTTCCAATTCTTCAATCAATCGAATCAATCAAAAACAAACAAAAAATCCTAGCGTTTTAATATAAAAGATGGAAACTAGGAACCTAACCCTGGTATTTCCATTAAATTTTAGTCTCGCCGTTCGCAGTAATTCTCAGGAATGTAACCAGTGGCGGATCCAGGGGGGGGATATACCCCCCACCAAACTTTTGGCCTCCCAGTCTTTCGAATTCATTCTGATTATTATTATTCTTTTTCATAGTATATTTTCAATCATGCCTTTGATTTATAGCCATTTTACAATTGGTTGTTGCTTCTCAACTGCAAAAAATCGCAAAATAGATTTTGTAATATAGTATCGTAATTTAGATTTTTGATTTTCATAGGTATATTCTATACTGAATGAATCATTTATCAGATATTCTATATACTACATACGCTATTAGATGATATAGATTAAATGTAGCTATCTAAACTGGATACAAGTGGAATATAGAAGAGACCTTCAATCAGTGAGAATATAATAAAATAAACATGAAATTGCATTTAGTTTAGTGGCCAGGGGCTTTGCCCCTGGACCCCACTGGGGGGCTTACAGCACCCCCAGACCCCCAGGTGGGTTGATATCCCCCCCACCAGAGATTCCTGGATCCGCCACTGAATGTAACCCCCGCAAACAGCGTGGGATTCCTGTAAATCCGAATTAACATAATTTGGCGTAACCTAACTCGCCAAATTTATGATGTGCCAATTTATGATAATTATGCCATATAAAATATACGACAAAAATGTTAATTACTAGAGAATGTTCACGTTAACCCCCAACACCAACTCCACCAGCGTTCGTTCCGTTCGTAGATTCCAATTTAAAGGGTTCGAACATTTCATTCTCTGATACATGCGTATATTTTTATATAATATACTATGTTCTATCTTTTTTTATACATGCATTAAGCACTAATCGAAAACATCGGCAGCTAGCAAGATTGTATAGGATAGTTTCACTGCAGTATATTGGCATCGTCCAACTCAACTCTTTAAGATCCAAACATACATGTTTCAACTTTTTTTCATGTCAAACAAAGTTACACTGTGTATGTTGGAATGTTGTATGTTGTAACTAACTTTTGGTCATTTAATTTATTCATGCATTCTAAGGATTAAGTTGTAAAATGCATCATAGGTGCAATATCCAGGGAAGATGGAGGGATATCCCACTTTACATTTCTCAACCATAAATGCAAGCGTAGTAATGTGAAATAGAAAAAAATATCAGAAAAGTACGCCGTCCCGCTTTAGTTATTCCGGATACTACCAGCTTTGATCATTAAATTATAGCAGAATATAAATTTGTGCCCCATGTGTTTGAGTAAATGTTGACATTTAAAAATGTTTCTGTTTTTCACAACAAAAATATCTTTCAATGTTGATCTTTTTTGTCCTATTGATTACATCACCTCAGTAAGCGACAAAAATACGACTTTTTGTATTAGGGATACTTTTTAAAATAAAGCAATGCTTAGAGGCCTAGCGACAAAAGAAAATGGCCAGAAAAAATGAGGCAAAAACTTGGCTAAAATCGATTCATTATTTATAAACATATTTTCGGGAGAGTACATCAACAACACAAACAAAGGATCACGCGCTCCTGATTTAGATTCAAACCCAGGCTTTTTTATATCTAGAAAGGAATGAAACATTTGAGTTGAAGGCTCATTGTAAAGACTGCATTTTAGCAGATTATAAAATAACCAGTTACGAAGTGTAATAATCATTAGGGTATTTCAATGGGCCGATAGATGTGGAAAATTTGTTCGTACTGTATGATGATTGGGTAATAACCTTTTAATGGACTGTCCGATTTGGAAAATAATTCTTCTATTTATTTAGCGAGTCTTACTTGGAGAGTTTTACAGTGATTTTTAATAATAATAATAATAAAAATATAAAAAAAAATAAAAATAAAAAAAAATAATAATAATAATAATAATAATAATAATAATAATAATAATAATAATAATAATAATAATAATAATAATAATAATAATAATAATAATAATACTAATAACAATAATAACAATAATAATCATAATAATCATAATCATAATAATCATCATCATTATAATAATATAATTAAACTTACTAGAAATTGTAGAGAAAGAAACGATAAAATTAGTCCAATGGAGAGTACCATTCGTCTTGATTTTTCTCTAATACCTAAACAAAAAAGTTGTTTAAATACGTACGTATCCACATATTTTTCTAGAAAAGAGGATCACAACTCCTAATGCTAACTATGTGGTCTTAACCCGCGCTTTGCGAGGTGTTTTGTAGCGTCATTTCGGGTTTAAGCCATTTTGGGTGGGGGAAGCCATACAAGTTTGGGGTCTGACTATAAATAGAAAAAACACCAAGTCAACCGCAGGATAATTATTAATAGTTCAATTTGGAGCTGCAAATGGACAACAAATAGAGAACTCATTTTAATAAATAAAATAAAACAAACTCACTTGAACTGAAAGAAAAACTAAATATGTAGACGATTTTAAAACCATGAAAAATATTTTTCACACAGCTACTTATACAAACTATACATAGTGATTTTGCTTTGATATTGGAACTCTGGGAAGAGGCGGTATCCTTCTAAATTATGCAATAATTTAATCAGACCAAGATCACGGGTTCTAACCTTGCCCTAGTTATTTGATGTTTGCATTCAATTACATTATTTCAGCAAAGTAATCTGAGCCTGGATGTCATCCCGTTTAAAGGTAAAGTTAGCAGGTATCTTCTCTGGTTACTGATAGCCGAGTTTTTCTCTGTAAGAACAGAAAGTCTTGCTGAGATCAGATAAAATGTCTTACAGTAATCAGAAAAAGTCCTATTACTCTGAGCATAGCCTACTACATATAAGGCCTCAAAGTAACTTGCGGATTTTTGGACTATGGATACTGTAGAAGATGGTTGAACCAATACATGAGCTACCTAAAATCATTAACTAAGCACAATATAGCTTAGGAATGTATTACCAGCATATATAAATACAAGCGCGCTTCGCTTGCTTGCGCTGCGCGGCTGGCGGACACTTGTGTCTGCCAGAGGCGTACTTTGGATTCTTAGACTCACAATGATTTATTATAAGGTAGATAACATCTCTAAATACGTTTGTCTACGTTTGTGACTGTTATAATCGGTATCACTCGAAAAATCACAAAATTTGTCAATTTTTCAAATTTTAATTCGTAATGATGACGTTATAACAGAGTGATTGAGTCATCATTTGTATCATATTTGAGATATATTAATATAGACATTCTATTAAAATTTCAGCTTTCTATCACTTAAAATGGCTGAGTCATAGTCAGAAAACTGAAATTGTAAACTGAGAAACTGAAGTTGAAAAAAG
>OY725505.1:2176150-2295770 GCA_963281255.1 Aphrocallistes beatrix
ACAATGCCACTCCCTGGAAATTTTAAGTTTCTCCTGGTATTAATTTCATAAATGTCTTTTACTCGTAATTGATCTATGAGAATAAGGTTTTGTCTAAGAATAAGGTCATTGATATGCGATTCATCCCTCCCATCCTCGGTTCAATGTTGTTTCAGAATCTATCAATTCAGTTTACTGTGTTTCGTACCCATATCAGGATTTAATCAACTAAGTTCTGTGATAAATATTGCATTTACATACATAGACTAAATCAGGAAGAATTTGACATTATGAAACAATGTTGTCAGCTTTCTGGGCTTACAACGCATCCCCAGGTCCGCCTTAAAGCATCCTCATACTACAAGCTTGGTGTTGTGACGAAAGGATTATTTAGGAGCGCGAGACGCTCCTTTAGGCGTATGATTTTAAGCCCGAAAGTGTTTAGGAGCGTGAAAATTTAGAATATTACCCAATTTACCATATATCATAATGTTATTTATCGATTTAGGCGTATGAAAATGTATGGGATTGGGATTAGGAGCGTATCTCTGGAGGTCTGTATAATACCCTGGTTGTGACCCGTCATAGGATTTGTTTCGTGGTGATTATCTCCCTGGTTAATCATTCTGCTCCCGTTTGAGGAATTTTTTAGAACAGATTGAGTTTACCACGTTCGAAACGAAAATAACTTTCACCCCTAACTTCAACTCCACTAGCGTTCGTTCAGTTCAGTTTGTTCAGTTCGTTCACCTCTGGACTGTGTCGTTCCGCCCGCGCGAAGATGTCGGAAGATCTTGGTGGTTATTAAGTGCAACAAGCAGACATGAGTCTACGATGGATGTCTGGAATTAGCACCCTTAATGATCTATTTCTATATTACGAGGGTCACTCGATAAGTTTTTAGCCTGGAATAGTTGCTTCTATTTGATTGTGTTGAAAATTCCTAGGATTATTCATCTACCTATTATTACATGTATCTTTGGCTTTGAGTTAGATTGTACAAGTCTCTAAAATATTATGCCACATATATTGGAGTGTCCTTGTGGACTCCGACACATTTGCAAGCCATTTCCTATGGAATTTTATTTATTCTATTTATGGAAAAATGATAGTTGGGAACAAACTTTTGATAATTCAATATTGTCAATGATGCGATATATTCACAATCCGGGGGGATTCTATAAATGTTCAAAGATATCCCAATTCAACACTTGTGTTTGTGTTTTCATATGCTAATACAAAATATCTTAGAAAATTTCTTCATCACAATATTTTAGAAACTTGTCCGATTGAAATCAAACTCAAAGTCAAAGATAATAATAGGTAGGTGAATAATCCTAGAAATTTTCAACAAAATCAAACGGAAGCAACTACTCCAGGCTCAAAACATATTGATTGACCCTCGTATGAATAAATATTTATAATTATTCAGTTCAGTTCGTTCAGTTCACGTTCAACTGCCGTTCGGCAACCGCGAGTGTTCGTTCAGTTCGTTCAGTGTAAATCCCTTAAGAGTCTTGCGTTCAGTTTGTTCAGTTCAAGTTTAATAAGTTTGTTCGTGAACCTTTCATTTCCTGGATAAAAGGAGTGATATTATTTCAGTTCACTACATTTTCCGTATCCCAGAAATAAAGCAAGTCGGCACCAATGAAACAATGCAACATCTGCAAATTGTGGGGCATGCCTAATTTATGGGACGGGATTGGACAATCCCAGAAAATCTAGGTACCTAATTTACGGGACGAGATGCCATCCCGTCCCGTAAATTGGGCATGCTCAAATTGTGGCACCTTTAAATTTGACTAGATAATACTGTCTACATTAAGTATCTTACTAACAAGAGCTATAGACGGCAGATTGCAAGTGATGAACCTGGTGCTGACTGAAAGATGGATTTGTTATTTGCCATAATACTGCCTGGGATTATCCAATTCCGGGGGGAGGGATACCCCCAACTCACCGAAGAAATAGTTTCAAATTTTTCTCAAAATCTGGGAGGGAGAATTTGAATGCACTAAACTCAAGTTTTTTTAATGGATATGGAAAAGACTCAAAATGACAACAGTATAGAAGAATAAAATAAATCAATGATGGTGAGGAGAAAAGATGATACAAATCTCCTCAAAATGATTAGAAAAATGATCAGGGTAAAAAAGTTCATAATCTCCAAGGATCTGACTTCATTCCATCGTCAAAATAGAATCGCCATCGTGATCAAGCGGTCAATGATCGCGTGATCCTAATGCCCTAAAGATTATTTGTAGAGCCAGGGCCTCACCAACTCTAGTTGAGCCTGTCATGAAAAAAATGGTATAAATTTTGTGTCATTTAATTGGGGAATTCCATGTCAAAAAACCAATCATTCCACCACCATCAACCGATTTGTCTGAAATTTGCTGTGCGACAAGGCACTGATATGTCTTTACTTTTGTGAAAATTTCAGATCAATCGGTCATGTTGTTTTTGAGTTATGACGTCACAAATTTTTGAATTTTTGCTGTTTGACCAAGGATTTTCACAATGGTAAAATCACCATCCCATTTTAAACTCGAATAACTCGAAAAATATTCATCAAATTCTTTCATAAATTGCAATACTTATGTTTTTACATATGGAGAATACGAAAAACTTGAGTAAATTAAGTTTTGAGTTCCTTTTCTTTGTGAAAACTGGAACTGAAACTAACTCCGAAGCAAACCGGAACTATGACGAAATAAAAATGTATATTTTGGAAACTGTTTTATTTTTGGGTATTTTACTGTTTATATTCATAATTCATTGTATAGAAAAATTCATTTGGTTTCCATATGTTCTCTTTGAGTTATTCACATTTTTGTACTTGTAAACGCTTTCTATATACAGGGTGGCCCGTAAGTTCTGTCCGCTTTATTAGGTATAAAATTTATTATGCTCAAACAATATTAGTTAGTATTGTCTTTAGAGATTGTAATTCGAATACTTTCAACGAGTTAAAAAGATTTTTCGAGTCTGAGACCTAGAACTGTGTTTTGTACGAGTTTGGTGAATAAAAAATGTGTCCTGGCTCGCAGCGAAAATCGCGAATCAGAGGCCACTGCTTTTCGAATTATCTTTCTAGAGTCTTCAAATTCTCGGAAAAAATAGCTCTCACATTTTCCTCGAACACTCTAAATTTGTAGAAATATACGATGTGAAGATCAGTGCATTTTGAGGACAAATTGGATCATATTTTTTGTGATGTGAAAAAAAGTACTATTTTAGGGAATTTTGCAAAATATAACTAATTTAAACTGCGAATGAATAACTTTTTCTTATGTCTGAAAATGAATTCAGTGGATTCGTGAAATATTTCTATGGTGAATGAAAGGTATCTGGTGTTAAATCGTCATGGAACATCGATTATGTAGACAATTTATACAGAAGCAGCGGGACCTGATTTGCGATTTTCGCTGCTCGCCAGGACACATTTTGTATTCACCAAACTCACCACACAAAACACAGTTCTAGGTCTCAGACTCAAAAATCTTTTTAACTCGTTTAAAGTATTCGAATTACAATCTCTAAAGACCATAATAACTAAGACTGTTTGAGTATAAACATTTTTATATCTAATGAAGCTTGGGACAGAACTTATGGGCCACCCTGTTGTTGCTATGTAATAGGAATGCAATAAATGTCACTAATGAGTTGAAAAGTTAATTTTAGAGGACTGTTGCGTAGATTCGTGAGATCGTAAATCCGTGAGATTCTTATACTATATAACCATGGATGGTTTTCTAGCGTAGAATTCTGAGATTATCCGTAGAATCGTGAGATTTTGTTCTGTTTACTCAAATCACCTTATGGTTCAATCAGTTTCATCGTAACTTGATAACCACCACCACCACCACCAAATTGTGGCACGCGACACAATTTGATCGTGCGCGACACAGTTTACTATGGTGAAACCCCATATGGACCATAAATGCAAAATAAAATTCATCCATAGTCCATATGGGGTTTTACAAAGTAAATTGTGTCGTGCGCCACTAAATTATGTCGCGCGCCATCAAATTGTGTCGCGTGCCACAATTTGGTGGCGGTGGTTATCAAGTTACGATGAAACTGATTGAACCATAAGGTGATTTGAGTAAGCAGAACAAAATCTCACGATTCTACGGATAATCTCAGAATTCTACGCTAAAATACCATCCATGGTTATATAGTATAAGAATCTCACGGATCTACGATCTCACGAATCTACACAACAGGACTAATATTTGCTAAACAATCCGAAATTTAGTCCAAATCATAGCACTCTGTATATAAGGCCTTCCATCTAAATCTCAAAATGGACCAGGGATGCGGTCGAAGAAGGTTGATCAAATACATGATCTGCCAAAAATCATGAACGACGCAGAATAGAGCTTCGAAATGTATTTATATAAATATGACGCCAAAGTATCTAAATCCGTTGTTAAAATTTCGATTAGTCATCATGTGATTCCGCAATAGGTCATACTTGGGACAAATTTAGTGATTTTCAGAGGCCGTTTAAGGGCACTTCTAAGTGTTTTTATTATATTTTTTTCGCATAGAACTGAATGGGCTTGATGCAAAAATTTGGGGGTCTTTTCATTAAAAGTTTCTACATTCCAGCGTTGCTATGGAAACGCATTTTGATCAGTTGAGGTCATATCTTGAAAACCGCAATGACTATACATTCAAATTTGATCTTATTTGATAGACAATAGACTACTTCCTATAAAGCCATAACATAATTTCCACGTCTAGATTCAATGGTTTATGAGTTATTGGACAAATTATCACTTTGGTCAAAATTGGTAATTTGTCTAATAACTCGTGAGATTTAGATGGAAGGCCTTATATACAGAGTGCTATGATTTGAACTAAATTTCGGATTGTTTAGCAAATATTAGTCCTCTAAAATTAACTTTTCAACTCATTAGTGACATTTATTGCATTCCTATTACATAGCAACAACAGCATTGCACTGTTTATGTTTAGCCTGTCTGTGATCAAATATACAACAGACTTATAATTCCGAATGCACTTATCAATAGCAGAATGTTGTAAGAATGAGTGATATTATAGAGGAAGATATAAAAGCATTTTCAAAATGGTAGAAATTGAGAGTTGTCAGGACAATTTTATATTTTTACAAAAGGCATAAAATTTTGAGTTATATATAGAAAGCGTTTACAAGTACAAAAATGTGAATAACTCAAAGAGAACATATGAAAACCAAATGAATTTTTCTATACAATGAATTATGAATATAAACAGTAAAATACCCAAAAATAAAACAGTCTCCAAAATATACATTTTTGTTTCGTCATAGTTCCGGTTTGCATCCGGAGTTGGTTTCAGTTCCAGTTTTCACAAAGAAAAGGAACTCAAAACTTAATTTACTCAAGTTTTTCGTATTCTCCATATGTAAAAACATAAGTATTGCAATTTATGAAAGAATTTGATGAATATTTTTTGAGTTATTCGAGTTTAAAATGGGATGGTGATTTTACCATTGTGAAAATCCTTGGTCAAACAGCAAAAATTCAAAATTTTGTGACGTCATAACTCAAAAACAACATGACCGATTGATCTGAAATTTTCACAAAAGTAAAGACATATCAGTGCCTTGTCGCACAGCAAATTTCAGACAAATCGGTTGATGGTGGTGGAATGATTGGTTTTTTGACATGGAATTCCCCAATTACGTACACTAAAGTAGTCCTCTCCTCATAGGATGTGATGACATTACAATCACTCTAGGAGGTCTCTATTAATAGGGAGTCTATTCAATACATGCCAACTGCACGTTTTTGACTGGACGTCCCGATCTTTGCATTCTTCTGTTGAGCTAATTTTTATGAACTTTTATTATTCTACAAGTATGTAGCTTCAACAAGTACGTATGTAGTATTCTACAAGTATGTAGTATGTATCTACAAGTATGTAACTTTTTTTATTTTACAAGTATGTAGATGTTTTACTATTGCGTCCCGCCATTTCCCGCAAACTTCAATGCTGCGCCGCGCTTTTATCATGGCTCAAGTTGGCATTATTCATGTTAAAAAAAATGTCTGTCGGTAGACCGATAGTGCAGCTGACTTGGCATGTGAGATATGAATATTGTAATACATCGGGACTACTAAATTTTTGAAAACTCAAATTTCGCAGCGTACGGAGATACATACATATGGACGGATGTGGTACACCGTCCTTGCCATAGGGACATTTTTCTGCAGAAACTGCACTAAAAATGGTCCCCGGACGAATTTTGGCAGCCAAAACTGGTCCGGGTGACCAAATTTAGCTAGGAGGACAAAATTTAGCCAGGGGGACCAATTTTGGCCTGACAAGCCTACCCTCATCTATAACCAGTGCCGTCGAAGCTCCTCAAATTGTTGCTGCCAAGGCCGCCTTGCCTACCCATTAACCCCCCCAACCGCACCTCTGCATACCTACTAGTCATCCCAGGCCTACTAACTAACCTTCCCAGACCTACCTATCAGATACTTCTTCAAAAGTGGGGAGGCCATGGCAGCCCCAGCTGCCCCATGTCTGAAGGAGGCCTTGTCCATAACTACTCTGGGGACGTTTAATTTGTCCCAGGACCTTGCTAACTATATATGTGTCCCTTTTTTATTCCAAAATTTCTTTTTTATTGCTTAATTTTCATTCTCGCAATTCGCATGCGATATCCGCATGCGGATAAGCCTAATCCGCATGCGGATGAACCTTATCCGCATGCGGATGAACGTTTTTAATAGCTCGAATTGTCCGATTTATTCAAGCACCCCCAAATATTTAAGCTTGCATAAAGAAAATTGCCCAAACATGCCAAAATGGCATGGGCTTAATTTTGGACAAGGATACCCCCGAGAACTCAAAACCACCGAAAAAGTTTTCATACTTCTGAAATTTCTCGGTTAACCCCTAAATCCAGGATTTGGTCCTGGACTATTATAATACCTCAAAAATCGAGTTATTACCGATAATGATATGCCCACTGTGGGGGTGATTAGCCTCCCAGTTTTTCCATTTTACAAGTAATTATTTACATTATTTTTTCCTATATATTTATATACTATAAATAGACTACATACTGGAGCCTATTCGCTTAGCTAGCTGTTCGTGATTGTTCCGACGCGTATCAGCCTAGTACCTACTGCACGGAAGAGGCTCGATTTTTAGTCCTTATTGGACCGAATCCGATTGAGAGAATGCTACCCAGCAGGCAGCCAACTCCATATTTGTTTGAAGTACAGGGTTGCATCTAGCCACCTCCTCAGTGGAAATGATAACACCCCCAGAAAATATTTTGGACCTCCTTAGCCCCCTCTGAGATCCCGGACTCCATCCATCCTTGCAGTAGCCACCCCATCAGGGAGGCTAGATCCCCTTAACCTCGCCCCCCCTGAAATACAGGCCTGGGTCCAACTCTGCTAACTAAAGTCTTCAGGAGTCTTTCTAACAGCAGAGGTCAGTGATATTCAATCCCGGGATTAACTGAATAGAATCGCGCTTCGCTTGCTTGCGCTGCGCGGCTGGTCGACACTGTGTCTGCCAGAGGCGCCCTTAGGACGCCTAGGCTCACATAGATTAATTATAAGGTAGATAACATCTCTAAATACGCCTGTCTTACTGTTAAAATCGATATCACTGGAAAAATCACAAAATTTGTCAATTTTTTAATTTTTGATGCGTAATCATGACGTTATAACAGAGTGATGCGTCATTATTTTTTGATGAGAATTGTATCATATTAGAGATATATTATATGCAGTGGAACCTCCGTAATCCGACATTATTTCTGTTCACGGATCGTTTTTCTATAGAAAACAACCTCTATAATCCGACACCTCGCTATTCCGGAATCCGACCATTTAATGATTTTCCAGTAATGCAAATTCGACCTGTATAATCCGACAATTTTTTCGTCTATCAAATAATGTCGGATTATGGAGGTTCCACTGTATACACATTCTACATTCTACATACACATATGTACATTAACCGAGTTTTAATATTAAGGATAACAGTAAGATAGACGTATTTAGAAATGTTATCTCCTTTCTAATTAATCAATGTGAGCCTAGGCGCACAGAGGGTGCCTCTGGCGGACACAAAGTGTCTGTCAGCCATGCAGCGTAAGCAAGCGAAGCGCGCTTGTATATATTTATAGTATATGTATCAGAAATATCCTTACTATTAAAACTCGATTAATGTATATATATATCTCTGTAGCGAATTGATTGAAGAAACTGCCAATCACAGAAACCTGATCTTTGGTATGTGGGAGTCTTTTGGCTATGGCTCCACTAAGTTCTGAGCTCAGACGAAAATATCCGCTCATCATGGAATTATGACGTCATTGTCACATTTTTAATAATTATAAATTTCAGTTTTCGGCTATAACTCAGCCATTTTAGGTGATAAAAAGCTGAAATTTTGATAGAATGTGTCTATTAATATACCTCAAATATGATAAACTTTCATAAAAAAATGATGACTCATCACTCTGTTATGACGTCATCATTACTCATCAAAAGTTGAAAATTTAACAATTAGTAAATTACTAGTTATTTTTATAGTAATATCGATTATAACAGTAAAACAGACGTATTTTGAGATGTCATCTACCTTATAATTCATCACTGTGAACCTAGGCATCCAAAAGACGCCTCTGGCGGACAGAAAGTGTCCGCAAGCCCCGCAGCGCAAGCAAGCGAAGTGCGCTTGTACTTTTAATTTTACAAATATTTCTTCATTGAAATAATTATCGTTATTTGTTTAGAGCCAATATACACATTAATTTTCACCAGAAGTAATACAGTTCAAAACCTCTCTATTGAACACCTTCGGGACCCGAGTTTGTATTCAGTATATCGAGGTGTTCATTAAACAGGTTCATTTTTATTGAGGTTTACTAGGTGGTATTCAAAAAAGGGTGTTCACTATCGGAGGTTTGACTGTATTCATAGGCGTAGAATAGGGGGGGAGGGCTTGCCCCTCCGCCTTGGCCATGGGAGGGCGGCCATTACTAAAATCCCACCCCGCCCCTCCATGAAGTAGCGTGTTATCTCACCCTTTTACCCAAATATTACGAGCTGATTTAAATCGAAAAACATAATAGCCTAATTCATGTCTTTGCTGAATGAAAAAACATTTTTTCTAAACTGATTTCGTGACACAAACTCATCCAATAACTAGTCTATTGATTTTGTCCATCTCCTGTTTGTGTATGTGGATTCCGGTGACGTGGTTTAGGTGCTGTTGTGACATTGTGGTTCTCAAATACGTTTTGATTCTACGCAGGCAGCTGAATGACCGCTCCGCGGAGCACGAGGTGCTAGGAAGAGTGGCATATAGCTGCAACACCTTGAACAAGTCTTTCAAGAATAGGACACGAGTCATGTCCTTCTTAAGCATTTCAAGGAACCCACTTAGTTTATGACCAAATCAAAAGTTATTATCTTAACAAGTTTTCTACGTTTTCTTGATATTCAAGCATACCCGTAGTTAGAATTGACCAGTTTTGCCTGGTTTAGAAATCACTAACTTATTCTAGGCACATGCGTACTAGATACTACCTAAATTTCCCTGGAGGGTAGACAACCTAAATTTTTTCCTCGTTCGTTATCGCCTCTCCATCGCAAAACGATGTTGCTACGCCAATGACTGTATTAGTAGTAATTTATAATGCTCTACTGCTACGTAGTATAAATTTTTTTAGTATTAACTTTCTTCCTCACTATCCTATATTACGTTGATAATTTCAAGGATATTATTCTCATTTATATGTTCATCAATATACATATACTCTTAGAACTACCGTTTCTCATAACATTAAAGATTGAAGATTGATCCCGTGATTGAACATTATACCAATCCAAATTATACAAATCAACATTATACATTATAACATTATACATTACATTACATAACATTATACATTACCATTATTACATAACATTATATTACATATTATATTACATATATTATATTATATTATTATATTATATTACATATTATATTACATATATTACATAACATTATACATTATACAAATCAAAACTATGTAGTGAAAGTGAAAGTAAATTGAAGTGAACTGAGAGTGAAAATGAACATTTTTAATTAATTAAGCGGGTTGATAATAAGCGACCCTAACTTTATATAAATTAGACGAATTTCGAAGTGGATTCATGAAAATAATCGTAGGTAAGCTAACCTTGATAAGTGGTTAACCTTGATAAGTGGTGGAAATCCTTTAGCTGCGGTCTTTTGAAGTTGCATTGTTGACAGGTCTATACTTCTTTCAGTATTGTTTGTCATCATGCTTTCTAGATAGGAGATTGGGCTGAGTCTGATCATGTAACTCCATATCCCAGTCTTAAACTGTTCAATATTGTTTGTTTACCTTCTGATCAATATCACTGACATTTCATAATTGTATTCCATCCTTTTCATGAGGTAGATATATTATTAATAATTTCACAATTGCCGGAGTAATTACAGGGTGATAAATAAGTCCTGATAAAGTTTCTTTAGGTATAAAATTTCTTAACAATATTGATTATTAAGGTCTTGAGAGATTGCCATTCGAATATCTTAATGATTTTAAAAGATCGACTCTAAGGCCTAGAACTATATTTTGTATGGTAAAAATGTGTCGTGGCACGCAGCGAAAATCGCGAATCAGCATCCACTACTTTTCAAATTATCTTTCCAGAGTCTTCAAATTCTAGGAAAAATTGGCTCACACATTTTTTTCGAAACTCTAAATTTGTAGAAATATAGGATGATCAGTGCATTTTGATAACTATTTGGATCAGATTTTTTTGTGATATGTACAAAAGTGCCATTTTGGGTTATTTTGCAAAATGTGCCTAATTTGAATTGCGAATGAATAAGTTTTTCTCATTTCTGATAATGAATTCAATAGATTTGTGAAATATTTCCATGGTGAATGAAATGTATCTGGTGCTAAATCGTCATGGGATATCGATTATGAAGATATTTTTTACAGAATCATTGGCCCTAATTCGCGATTTTCTCTGCGTGCCAGGACACATTTTTCTTCTCAAAAACTCACCATACAAAACATAGTTCTAGGTCTTAGACTCGAAAAATATTTTAAAATCATTGAAAATATTCGAATGACAATCTCTAAAGACCTTAATAACTGAGATTATTAGAGTATAAAAATTTTTATACCTAATAAAACTTGTATCAGAACTTATTGTCACCCTGTACTTAATTAAATGATTATCTTATTTTGTTGATTAGAAACATTGTAATGTCAGATGCCGCAAACTCAGATCGCATTTCTGAGTTTGTTACAGGATCATTTGATGGACAATTACTAACTAAACATGATGACTCTTCTTCTGAATTATCAGATGAAATATATTTTTCTGCTGATTCTCTAAATTCCGATTCTGAGACGTTCCATGATACTTTTGAATATGAAGAGCAGATTGAAACATATATAAATTCTAATATTACATGTGTGACAAACATCACCACAAATGAATCCGTAATTACTACAGCTCCAGTTAAAGAGAATGCATCTCCAACCAACTTCCAAGAAAAAGCTAGTCTTGTGGGAAAGGATTCTCAAGAATCTGGTTCTTTCATTAATGTCAAAACCTCTGAAATTGAGACGGAGAGAGAGAATGGAATTACCCAATCCATTCACTCACAAAAGAGGAACCTAAAATATGACTTTTCTTGGGAAGAACATTTTACCTTCATTAATAATATGAGTCTAGTTACTCCTAGAATTACCAGCGAAGTTAGGAATTTACCCACTGATTATGTAGAAAAAAATCTACCTGCCATAAGGTCAAGTCTTGCACCTGGTTCTGATTCCTTTTCTATCCATTTTTATACTTTTATTCAAGAAAGCATTTGGTTAGAGCTTGAAAATGTTTCATTACGTATTGGATCTGATTATTGGGAGAATTTTAACTCAAGTTATGGCTCATTTTGTCCCATTCATTCTGTTGATATTGATCAAGAAGTTTTTATCATTTTATTTGCTAAATTTCACATTCCAATTGATCCCAAAATTTCAAGACATTTTTATTTCCATTACAAATACTACTTGCAGCATGAAAAGGATTCGAAATCTGAAGGGTTATATTATTCTACATCCATTATTCTGCAAGATTTATATAATAGATGCCTAAATTTAGATCTAGCTCCAACTTCACGTTTGAAAGATAGGATATATACTCAGTATGATTTACTCATTTTGCCGAGTCAAGAAGCTCATGGACTTTTTGCCAAGATTAAGTATACCGTAAAAATAACCAAACAAATTGTTCTTCATCAGTCATTAGCAGAGCGGATATATCTTTCATTGGTGATATTTCTTCCAAATTTTTTTGATATGGGGAAAAGTTTAGTTACCTGCGATACTATTGATGCTTTTTTTGGAAATATTTGTTTCTATATTAAAATATTCGTTGAAAATACATTATATTCAGGTAGTATCGATATGCGAATATACTATCCTATTTTCCATAACAAATTAAATATCTATTATATATCTGAAGATTGGTTGGGAAGTTTCCTTTTTCCACTTCTCAAACGAACAAGTGAGAGCTTAAACATATATATTTATGTTTCTGTAGCTCTTCTAATTATTCATGGGTATAGTTTACAATATCAAACTTCGTTATTGGATGGATTTATCAAAATATTGCTTGATTGTGTTGAAAGAGGTATTTCAGTTGCTCCTTTTCAGATTCACTTTTCTGACTCAAATACTCTTAAAAATGTACATAATTTCTTCGTCAATTATCTTATGAAAAAGGGCGTATATAGACATGAAAATTTTCTCAATCTTTTTCCCTTCTATCAGACCATGTTTTACATTTATAATGATTATACGAAGTTTCACATTGAATGCAATTATTGTCATCCTAACCATTGGGGAATACCTCAAAATTGTTTGTATCCAAACTCATTTAAAAGATCTGAATTGAAACAATTGTTAGATTTGTACTTCAAACAACCCATTTATCCACTATTGCCATATACTATTCTTTTCTTTTCTCTCTCGAAAGATTACATTGATTTGATAGGGCTTTTAAATATACCTTATTCATATTATCTGAAATTATTTCTTTACATTAATCATCTCGATCTTAAAAACATTTCCAATACACAGATTGACATGGAATCCCGATTACTTACTATAACCCAAATCATATCTGCTCTTGATCAAGAAAAAAACGAAATACCAATTCTTGAATTTGATCTAATTTTCAATCTTACATTGAAACTACTTCAGGAATGCAATATATCCGCGAGAAAATTTCCTCAAAATTATATTTTATCTCTTTTAAACTTGATTGCGACTTCTGTTAGAATCTTCTATCATTATCATCATGGTCGAAATTATGTTGATGATAATCACATCATATTCAAGGAGAAAATTAACCTAATTGATTATGCAAATATACTTTTATTTAGTAAACGAGATCATACATGTCATTTTGGACTAAAAAATTTGGAAGAAGAACTTCAAAGATGGAATATGATAATTTCCTTAGATTTTCCTGTTGAATATGAATGGATTCAGCCAGTGCTTAATTGCCTCGGTGAGAGATTGTCCCTTTTCCCTACTGATGTGTTAATTAAAATAACCTGTAAAATTTTCCCTGAAGAGCAATATAAATCTTTACTGAAAAATTATCTCTCCGATGAAGTGAGTATGCGGATTTCTCAAAGTACTGATCAGCAAATGGGAAGTATTCTGCAAATAATATGTGGTGTTAAATTAAAGAATTATGGTTTTTCGCGAATTTTCAGTAATATCATGTTAAGTCAACAAGATAAATTTTCATTTTCTCACTTAACTACCTGGAGATCATGGAAATTTTTCTTTACTTTGTATTTCTCTGATAAATCTTCTTCCTTATTTACCCAGGATGCAAAGTCATTTTTTGAATCTACAGTGCTATTTCAATTTCGCTATGTTCTAGATAGAGTTTTAACATTTTCGATTTTAGAGTCAGAATTGCAGTGTTACCTGCAAAATAAAGATGCGTTTCATACTTTATTAAACATATCATTCAATAAATTAACTGAACCCAGTTATTTTCAAGAAGATATTAAAAGCAGTTTTTCGATATGTTCGATGTGTATGCATTTTTTTAACGAACAACTTAAAAATCTCAAAATATTTGAACATTTTCAAACAATTGTCCCATTTTTAGAATTTACAGCGAAAGATATTACAATTAAAAATATTTGCTTAAAAGATGGCGATACATTTACAATTACCTTGAATCCTGACTTCAATGCTTTAGTCCATTCGGAATCTTTTATTCAAGTTACACAAAGTGGTCCTATCCTGCTAGAATCTAGCATTTTTAAGAGAATAATGGAACAATATTCTATTCATTTCCGCATGCAAAAGCCTGAATATAGCCAATTCATTGAGGTTATTTGGAATCCTACTATTGAAGAAGTGTATTCTCTTCTCACGCAAATTTCAGATTCGTCAATCCCTCTAAAATTGATCATTGAATTATTTGACAAGGAAACTAAAGAAGATATTTTGAAGGAGCTACAAATCTTAGCTAGAGGTATGCATAAATTGGGATATATATATGAAATTAGTCGAGCTGCTGATTTGATTCCGAAGTTTATTACTCACATTTCTTTATCGCAAACTGCGCAAATCATTAATTCTATTAGAAATGGCTATGGTCTCTTTGGAAATTTCGGCTTGATACGAAGTATTGAAGATATGAAGAGTAACTATGAAACTATGTCTTTGAGGGATATACCACCTGAAATGCTAGGTGTTAACGAAATATTAACCGTGTTAAATGATCAACATCTTAACTTACTTATTCAATTCAATCATGCACAAGAGTTCGTTTTATGGATTAAGGCTAATTTGCCAGAAATAAAAGACGTCAAATCATTTGTAGATCTAGCTAGCACTACTTGTGGAGAAAATCCAACTGACATAGATCGAATTACTTGTCTACTCACAGTCTGTACAGAACTTCAACCTTTAATCTACATGGATACTAATATCAGCCTAGAAACATTCGTATCTACACTAGAAAGGTTATCTGGCGTGTTAGAAATAAATAAAGATTTACCTAAAATGCTCTGTGATGTTTCTGACAATCTCAGTCTTTGGAAAGATATCATTAATGCTAGATGTTCAGTTGAAGAAAAGACTTTGTTGATTGTTGAAAAAATAGTAAAACATGGATATTTTATTATTCAGATATCTAATCAATTTCCAAAACTGAGCAAAATGGTGAAATTAAAAATCGTAGAAGATGAAGAAGGTAGCAAATTCAAAATATATAATTATGATCAAATAAATGAATATTTGAGTAAATTTATGCTTCTTTTTCGAGAATTTGACTCGAAAAATTCAGAATCTAACCTAGTTCTATTCCCTGTAATGTTTGAAAAGATTAGCATCTTTTCTAAGCTACTTCAAAATCTATACAAACTAGATCAATCAAATTTTGCTTCCTACAAGTTGGAAATCAACTTAAACCAAGGTTCATTGCTTGATATGAAGATTGCAGAAGCCCAATCCAAATATGCTAGGATTAATGAGACAATTTCAAAATATAGATTAGATGAATTTTTCCTGAGCTATTTCACTAATTCTCAACTAGTTTACTTAAAAAATGTTTTGAATTCAACCATTTTAAATCCTGAATTGGTTAACGAAGAACAAATATTTCATTTACTTTCTCTAGTAAATCCTGATATCTCTAAACAATTAATTTTCAATGCTATCAAGTTGCTGATAGATTTACCAACAGACACAGAAAGTTTAAATATACATGCTGTTGATAAAAGTATTATTGACGAAACATCTACTGAACTTAATGAGGAAAATTATAAGCTTGCGAAAATCATAGAAAACAAGTATGACTGTACTGAAACTCACGCACTTGAAGCCATCCGCCACTTAATTCTTAAGAAGGAAAATATCTCAGAAAAGAAAATAGTTATGTGGTGTAATAGGAATCCCGAATCTGGTCTATCTGATGAAGATGATACGAATACGAATATTGATGATTCCACTCAATCGAATGTTGCCGAATCTTTTAACTATGAAGATGTGTCACATTTTACTTTTGATACATTTGCACAAATCGGGAAATTTTTGAATTTATTAAACAGGAGGAGTAAATTTTTGCTTAAAGGAGAACGAAAATTTCCTCAACATCTAGTTCTAAAAGAACCTAACTTTATTTTGCTTCCTTCACAAGAGTTATTCAGATATGCTATTTTTCTCTATAGTCTGAGTGGAAACTTGCCCATGCCATATCCTTATGAAGTGTTGGTCTGTGAAGAGTCCACCACGTCTGAAGAATTGGATATATTTTGGAAAAGAGCATTGTCTGATCATCAACGTAATTACTATCACATCTATTGTCTTATTCATGTTGAGAAACTTACATTTGAAACGTCTAAAGCTGCTTGTCAGAGTTTGAGTAAGTACTTAGTTGAAATTAAAACTCATTCTAAATACAAATTAGTTATTTTGTGTTCAGAAGAGCAAGAGCAGAATTGTTATATGGCTTCTGCTTTAGATGCATTTAGGAGAATTGCAATAGACTACAACCCAACAGAAGATTTATCTGCTTATCTATCAAAGAAACTGCGTATAAACACTGTCGATGCATTGCCCCGTCTAGTAGATCCTGATCACATGACATCCAGGTTAATTATTTCTGATACTTTTGGCGCTGGAAAGTCTTTATATATTGATCACATGAAATCAAAACTGGATTCTAACAAAAAAATTGAAATGAAATCTTTCTCGATTAGTCTGTTTGGAAACCGAATATCTCAGGATAGTATTTTGAGTCAGTTGATTGACACTAGAAATTGGAATTCTTGTCAAATGAACTTCTACCATATAGACATTGCATCTACAATACAACATGGTATTGAATCTCTACTTTTCAAGCTAATTGTATTGGGCTGTATTACTAATTCGGATGGTGTCATTTGGACTAGGAAGAGTTCAGACTTTTATGCATTTGAGATCACAATGAATCTTCTGCAGCCATCAATCCGCCAATTAATCCAACAATTCCCATATTTTGACTGTTTACAACCAAACGAAATCTTAAACCAACAAAAGTGTTTGAATCCATATTCTGTTGGATTTAATGAAATCATGTTATCTAACACAGAATATCAGAGAGTATTTTCCTATTTAAGTCATCTTCAATCAATAGACAGCAAAACTGATCTGGATAGTTTTGTACATAATCCAGGATTAGTTTCTAAAGACTATCCTTTGATTGTTCAAGAAATCATCAGACAATGCGGGATTCGAGATCCATCTTGGACAGAGATTTCCTACTTTGTAAAGTTCCTAAACAAACAACTGGTTGACTGTGAGAAGTCTAATTTTTGTCAAATGGCTGCGATGGGGGAAGAATGGAAAGGATTCAAGTCGTTTGTTCTTCGCTTAATGATTCATATGTCTCGAGACTTTGCCACTCCATCGCTAGAAAGGCCAGCTGATTCAGAGGGTCCGAGATATGAGATCATTGAGCGTAGGAAATGGGAGAATAGTTCCCACCCCTACATCTTCTTCAACCCCGATGGACATACAATGACATTTCTTGGATTTTGTGTTGACAGTCGAACTACCAATCTACTAAACTCAGATAATACTTCTATTGTTATTGAGGAGAGAATTATGCCTAGAAATTTATTTCTTCATCTTCAAGATAATAATGTTGATCTTAACGAAAATTTTCAAAAACTTTCGAAAAAAGAAATAATTCTGAAACTCACTCGTGTAATGGGATGCGAACATGATTTCGATCCTGACCCTAACTATGTGATTACACTAGACAATGCGAGGAAGATATTAGGCATTCATATGCGATTCAGGTGTAACATTCCTGTTATTATAATGGGAGAAACTGGATGTGGTAAAACTTATCTGATTGAGTATATGTGTGCACTACAGGCTTATGATAAAACAAAAAATAACTTGCTGATAATGAAAATGCATGGCGGTACAACACAAAGAGAAATTATTGATACCGTAGAGAAAGCACAAATTATTGCTAAGAACAACAAGGAAAAGTTTGATATTGATACTGTTGTATTCTTTGATGAAGCTAACACAAGTTCAAATATCTCATTTGTCAAAGGGATAATGTGCGATCATCGCCTTGGTGGAAAACCCATATCTCGCGAAAATCGTTTACAGTTTATCGCTGCCTGCAATCCTTATAGACGCCATAATAAGGAAATGATTATGAAGTTAGATCAAGCAGGGTTAGGGTACTTCAAGAATAAATTAGAAACGTCTGATCGTATCGGAAATACACCTTTGAGAGAGTTGGTGTATAGAGTTATGGATTTACCTGAAAGCCTGGGATCTTTGGTTTGGGATTTTGGACGTCTGAATGCTCAATCTGAAAAAAAGTATATGTTAGAAATAGTGACAAAATATCTAAACTCAGTTGAAAATATCAAAGATCGAAAGTTTGTAATCGCAGATATTCTTTGTACAGCACAAAATCATATGCGTGATCGAGAAGACGAGTGTAGTTATGTCAGTTTGCGTGATGTTGTTAGAACTATGCAAGTATTGCTCTGGTTCTATAGAAATTTGAAAAATTTAATTCCAACTGGTTCATCGATACCTACTGAATCAAGCGATTTTGATATTTTAACTTCAAGCGTTATCCTCGCACTGTCTGTTTGCTACAGGTCTAGACTGCAAGAGAGAGAAGCTTTCGATGTTGAAATTTCGCCCTGTTTTCTACCGCCCCTGAAAAGAATAGCGAAATGTAACTATATTTCGCAAGAGGTAGAAAAGTATTATAAACTTCTTTTCGATGATATGACGGTTGGTCAGAACATAGCTGGCAATCACTCTTTGAAAGAGAACATATTTATGATGTTTATCTGTACTGAACTGAAGATTCCTTTATTTATAGTTGGGAAGCCAGGTAGTTCAAAATCACTTTCTAAATCCATAATTTCAGATTCTATGCAGGGTGCTCGCTCTATTGATGGAAGTATCTTGAAAAAATTTAAACAGGTTCACATGATATCTTACCAATGTAGTCAACTGTCAACATCCGAAGGGATAATTGATGTTTTTAATAAGTGCTCTGCATTTCAAAGAGGTAGGAATCCTACTGAATTCGTATCTTGTGTAGTCCTCGATGAAGTAGGACTAGCTGAAGATTCTCCCAAACTTCCTTTAAAAGTACTTCATCCTCTTTTGGACGATTCTCTTTATATTCACCAAAATATCATCCAGAATGATGTTAACAAGGAAATGAGTTTAGAAAATGTTGAGGAAGGTAATGAATTACACATAAATCGTCGCTCAGAAGAAGATCGTGTAGGATTTATTGGTATTTCAAACTGGGCCCTTGATCCAGCAAAAATGAACAGAGGAATAATGTTGATTAGAGGAGAACCTACCAAAGAGGATCTAGTCTCAAGCGCCAAGGGAATAATGAAGATGGAAGAGAGCAGGTTCTTTAAAGAGGATTTTATTAATAGAATAAATAACTTAGCTGATTCTTACTTGTGTCTTATTAATGAAGTAAGACAAAGTAATGATATTTCTAGAGATTTTTATGGACTTCGGGACTTTTACAGCTTAATTAAAATGATTGTCTTCCTCTGCAAATATTATCAAACTAAGCTTAGTCAAAAAATACTGAGACATGCTGTTCTAAGAAATTTCAGCGGAATAGGTGCTATAGATCCTTTTAATTTCTTTGATATTGATAAAATTGTTTACCCTACTGAGGAAAACAAAGGACCAGAAGATGATCCTTTATCTTTAATTCAAGCGAATCTTGACAATTACAAACATGAAAAAAATTTCTATAGTGAGAATCGATACCTACTCTTACTTACTGAAAATCTCGCAGCTTTGGATATTGTTCTTTCGTCGCCGAATATCTGGCCTAAAGAGTCAGAACAAAATCACAGAATATTGTTTGGTTCTAGCTTTCCAGATGATCAGGAGTATTCTATGATTTGTAGGAATATCAACAAAATTAAATTTTATATGGAAACGGGTAAAATTGCTATTCTCATCAATCTCGATTATTTATATGAAAGTCTCTACGATGCTCTGAACCAGTATTACATGCATATTTATGGACATCGTTACATAGATCTAGGTCTAGGTACTCATCGAGTTAAATGCAGAGTACATGATGATTTTAAGTTGATTATTATAGCTGATAAACAAACTGTGTTCCAGAGCTTCCCACCTCCACTCATCAACAGGCTTGAAAAGCATACTCTTCTGATATCGACCATCCTACCTGATCAGGGTAAACAACTTGCCAAATTATTAACTCAATGGGCTTTGGAATTTTCAACTCCGATAGATAGATCTCTACGAAAAATGTCAGAGATCCAAATCGGAGATTGTTTTATTGGTTATCATTCTGACACACCTGCACACATCATCTATACTGTAGCTAAACAAATGAACGATGATTTTTCAGACGAGGATTCGATTCTTACTCAAAGTAAAACTTTGCTTCTAAAACTAGCATCGGTAGACTCTGTATTTAGGTTAAAATATACAAAATTGGAACAATATGCTCCCTCTATAATTCAAGAATATTTTAAGAAAACTTGTACAATATCCCTTGAGAGTTATTTATTCAAAACTTTGAATGAGTGTATCTTTAATGATATTTATCTACTCCAAGCAACGACACACTCTCGTCTTATGAATGAAAATGACTCAATTGTTATGAATGCTAGTTTAGGAGCTATTATTTCATTTATCAATCTTCAGCAATTTCGAACAAAACAAGAATTTGATAAAGAATTTATAAATCACTTACATTTGTCTCAACCCGAGCCAGAACATATAATAGTAATTCAATCGGAAAATGGGGATTTATACAAGGATCTCATATCGTCAGTTAGGTATGCGGCTCTCGAAATGGTCAAAGGATGGCTAGAGGTAACCAAGTATAAGGTAGTTCTAGTATTTTTGGTTCAACTACCGAGAAAAGCGAACGGATCAGATTTTTTTTGTTTCCATGGTAGAAGTGTTAACTCTATACATGTAGACGATATTCTAGAAAAGAACGATATTCTTCCTCCAATGCAAGAATTAAACGAAATGCCTTTTCACGGCATATTCTCCTCTGATGGAAAGGTACGTTGTAGTATGTATATGGTTCAGTGCTCGACAAAATCAAAATTTGGTAGGATTAGGGCCTAAAATACCACACAGTACCCCCTTACGAATAAAACGCACTTTCACACTCAATTGGACACTATTTCAAACCCGAAATGCTTCGCTCTCCATCCAATTTTAGGTCTTATTTTTTGTATTTGTACATGATGCAACCACTGATGAGTCATTGTTACCTGATCATGAAAATATTTATGTAGAAAGGTGTTATGATGCCTAATAAACATTTCGTATCAAGTATCCTAATCTATATCTATTCTCAATTTCAAGTTAATCCACTTTTAACACCTACTCAAGATGTGAGAATTATAAAATCTTTGAGGAATCATTTTAGGTTAGGGTTGCACTCATGAATTCTGAGTTCACATCCTGTCTGGCCATTCAAAGGTGTCTCATTTTGTCCTTTGGTTTCGGATCGAAAATCGAACACTTTGTGCACACCCAAAACTCTCAGAGACCTATCCCCAGAATTTCAGACTTTCTTCATGGTTTGGCCATACGGAAGATCACCGAGAAAGTAATATAACATAATATTATAGCCACTCATTTCAGGAGTTGGCCACTATACATACCATACATCGGCAAACTAAAAATATTCGATATAGATGACTCTACAATATTATGCTAACGTCATCATGATAGAAAGAGCGCCCACAGATGGGATGAGAGTGTACTTCCACATCCTGAGTTGGTGACACAAGTATTTATGTTGCTTCACCAAACTCAGGATAGAATATGTCAAATCCTGCGCATAATGATGACAATTCAGTAGATTTGGGAATTGAAAGGTTTAGGACAAATGTTTATATCTTGTCAAAAATTTAGTCATTATCTCTTGGTCGGCTGTACACCAGCACACATTTTAGAACTGCGCACCAATACTATTAGAATCAATAATCTATATTTTAGTATCGGAAGCACCATAAAAATCTGAAGTGTTATAATACAATAAAATTTGAGCAACTAGTACTATATGTCCGCTAAAGTGTGACACTGACAGCCTTGATTCGAGTAAGCTTTTGGATAATATGATATCTTACTTAATTTTTGATTATTGTATATTTGTTTATTTGTTAAAACGCTTGGTTAACGAAAAGTACAAATATTTTATTTTGTTGAATGTTAGTTCCATTTTGCGTTAATCGTGCACAGTTTTAGAATTTTTTAGCTTTAAATCCTCAATTTCGAACCATTTGTTATGTAACGATATTGTATGTAGTATTTTTATAAATCTAACTCTATTTTAGATGGTAAACAGAAAGTTGCTCTTAGAAAATTGCATTCAACAAACTGTATCTTGCTTAGAAGATTGCTGTGGAAGTGAGATCCGTTCTACTTCTCGGATAAAAGATATAACAAGCATCTTTCAAAACAAAAAGCATCGTAAGTTAGATACTTATATTTTTGATTGATTAATAAAACTGACGAGTGTAGAAATCTTATATATTAAAACGCTAGGATTTTTTGTTTGTTTGTGTGTTTGTCCGAATTGATTGAAAAATTGGCAAGTCGTAGAGATATGAAAATTAGCATGTAGATGTCAAATGATATGACTACGATTATGTTCTAAGATCTAAGCGAAATTTTCACACCTCTGCAAAAAAAATGGGAAAAAACTTTTCACACCTGGCTGTAACATATATACTACGTATATATCTATGTTTTAATTTGAGTTATAATGGTATAAGTGTACTTTTTGTTTGTTTATTTTCTTTTTAGTTAAAATTTTGTTTGGGGTTTATAACAGAATTTCATGCATTATGAAGGAGATCCCTGAAACCAGACCAGGCGATTGGATAGTAAATGCCGCTACTTGTTGGGATTTGATACAATCTTCAGGATCCTTCAACAAATGCCTTGTATTTTATGTTATTAAACAGGTGACACCGATATTTGCGGAACTTTTGGCTTTATTAGATCGAAATGGAAATTTAGCACTTCACAGGAACCAAGATAAGTATCCCGAGAAGTTGAATTTATTTTGGGAGCTATTATTTTTGAATGACGAAATTTTTTCCTTTTCTATCGATTCGTATTTTCATTTTTCTAAACGTGTTCGTGTTCAGAGTGATGGTACTGGAGGCAATTTTTTCCAATCTAAATTTCCTTTCTCGTGGCTGATTTTTAACACTATTTCTGAATTGATGTATTCTGCGAGATCTACACAAGGTAAGTTTTTTTTAACTAGACTATTAGACAGTTAATTTCTTCAATTCTCTTATTAGATGCTGTACAGCAGGGGTTCTTAACCGAAACAATCATGTTACTCCCTTGCGAAATTTCTAATAGACATCCTTCCCCTCCCCTGACTTTTTAACATAAATCTTATATATTAAAACTCCAGGATTTTTTGTTTTTTGTTTTTTTGTTTGTTTGTTTGTTTGTTTGTCCGAATTGATTGAAGAATTGGCAAGTCTGAATATTAGAGTATACCGTGTATTTATCTAATATTCTATATTCTAGTAGATTCGAGCAGATTCTAGTATTAGCATTTAATGTGACACTTGCACATTTTTTTCAGATATTATAAGGTTTACCCAATTGATAAATAAATTTCCCAAAAATCCACCAAATTCCCCCCTAGGGGGGAATTCCCCCCCGGTTAAGAACCCCTGCTGTACAGGGTTGTTAACTTTCGTTCAATGGGTACAAGATTAGTTTTAAAAGGTGCTAGAAATGTGAAATTTGGCACACAGGGAAATAATAATGAGTCTACGATTAAGTTCGAAGATCTAAGCGAAATCTTCACATCTCGCCGAGATAGGTGACAAATTGTGTTGACCAATGAAATTCGTTTCTTTTATAATGCAAATACATTGGGATCAAAGAGTAGTGACTTATGCATACAATCAAAAGGACTATTTGTGATTGAAATTCATTGGTTAATTGTGAGAACAAATGAATGATCAGGCTTTTATAATGCGATTCACACGATACTATTTCATATTAATGATTGAGTACAGCTATTTTGAGTCTATAATTTGACAAACTACTTAATCAAACTACCAAAAATTAATACGTAATATAAAATCGGAATGAAATTCTGTTCTCATTAACGATAGGCAAATAATAATAGTATTGATCTATTTTTGTGCATTCTAACCTGTTCATCTTTGTTTCATTTTACCTGTTTTATTTAGTGAGTGGTTTGGGAATAAAAGGATTACAGATTCTATTTCACAGTAGTCAAATTGGAGCTTTAGTGGATGAAATTTTGATGCAAGATAAAAATTCAAAAGATTATATGAATAAATATCTTGATGATTTTATAGAAATGTCTTTTTCTTATAGTCAAAATGAATACAAAGAAAGTGAATACCTGGTTGGTTATTTTTTACTCATCAATAAATTATATATAATACTGAGCTACGTACATTATTAATGGCTTATCTATCTTCTAATTTTATGATGACCAGTTTCAGGATATTTAGCTAATTGTCACTTTAGGTCATAAACTTCAAAAGGCACTGAGCAGATTTTTAAACAATTTTATATGGTGAAATATCACATTAAGCATTCAAATATCATATCATTAAATGCCTATTTCCACATTGGATCTGCGTTAACAATCTTCTTAAAGAAAAGCTTAAACTAAAAAAAATCATACTAATGAATTATCTTTAGTGTGCTTCCAATACATTATATAATATCTATGATCTTAAGGTGCTCAGTTCTAAAATGAGTATTCGTGTCCGCCTGCTGTATCCACTTTCCTAGCCACAGTTTGAAATATAATTACTTGGAATTTATTATATACAAGCGCGCTTCGCTTGCTTGCGCTGCGCGGCTTGCGGACACTGTGTGTCCGCAGAGTCGCCCTGCGGGCGCCTAGAGATACTTAATCTAACCTATTCTGGGATTTTTTTACTACATATATATGTTTTAAACAAAGGTTAACAAAAAGTTTCTCATATCGATCCGAAAATATCTAGCCTATTTTATAAATTTGTTTACTTTATGTACAGTTTGTTTCAAAAGTATTGGCACTAAATTTAAATACTAGAATTTTGATAGTGAGATTCGTTAACGTACGATTTTTAATTTTATTATTATAATAGGGTTATTTAAATGTTAGATCCAGAATTCTAGTAATTTATTTTATCCCTTTTCGATTTTAGGTAAATTTTGATGCGTTTGGGCATATAAAATACGAATTTTTATATAAAAATAAGGGTGAAAGTCTCCCACTCGTGAAGGATAACTATTTCCAATTCTGTCAAGTCAGTGAATTCTTGAGCACACAGTCTGTGATTGAGTACACCCTGAATGTTTTCTATAGGGTTTAAGTCTGGTGAGTAAACTGGTCATTCCAATAACTTCAGATGTTGACTCTCTTTCTTTGATTTACCGAACTAAATCGGAGAATTGTCTCCCTACATTGTCCATCAATCTGAGTAGTACACATCTGTAATCTCAATTAAACACTCATTCAGGGTATCAATGTACATCTTAGAAGTGAAATTAGATGTGAAGACCTTCAATAAAGTATCCACTTTAGCTGAAATACCGGCCCATATGTTTAGCTTTGATGCGTAACTTTTCATCCTAAAACGGGATTTTCATTTGCTTTCGTCCACATCCCCACTCTACCTCGATTTAGCAAGACGGAACGTTCATCAGTGAAACAGACGCTTTTCCAGTTGTCCTTGATATGACTTTTCATCATTGAAGTATTTCCACACCTGTTTCATGTGTAATAAATGGTCCCATGGTGGGGGATTTATAGTTAACCCCGAAACTTTGCGTATATACATCTTTGGGAAACAGTTTAGAGTTCTTATGATTTATTTGTTGTGTGATAAACTAGTAACTCTAGGGCGTTCGCTGAATTTTTAGAATCCCAATCTATTTTTATCTCGAATTAGTGATTTTATTCGGAAAAGGTCCTCATTGGCCTTCCAGTTCTTCGCGAAATATTTCCTACTGAAGTAGTCCCTGCATTAATTAACATTTTTTATCGTCTTCCTTTGATCAAATTGAGTCATTCTAGAAGCTAATACGTTTAAAGTAGGGATTCATAAACGAGAAATATGAAACGAATCTGCTTTGACGAACTTGATTTTGAAAATGTGATTTTTCCAATAGCGAAGGGTTTTCAAAAGGCACTTCATAAAATGCAATTATAAAAACGACTTTCTGTCAGTCAAAACTTGATTTGTGGATATAATATGCAACAAGATTGGGCATATGATACATGAGAAACTGCATTGTACTCGATTGGCAGATGCATTTTTGAATTAGCAAAAAGTGCCAATACTATTGAAACAAACTGTATCTATCGTGAACAAAAGTAAACAAATTAATTATCAAACTTACTCGAAAATTCGATATTCGAAATCTACACCCCTGAAAACCCCATGTCAACCGTTGAGAGCTAGTTTCTAGCATATTTTTGAGATTTGTTTACTTTATGTATCTATTGAAAACAAATTAATTCATTATATTGATCTGAAAATATGATATTCGAAATCTACACCCCAAAAAAACCCATACCAACCGTTGAAAGCTAGTTTCTAGCATATTTTTGAGATTTGTTCACTTTATGTATCTATTGTAAACAAAAGTAAACAATTTAATTTTCAAATCTACTCGAAAATGTGATATTCGAAATCTACACCACTGAAAACCTCATATCAACCGTTGGAAGCTAGCCTTTAGCATTATTTTCAAAATTTATCATTTATTATTAAATGGTGTGAAAATGTGCATATAACTTTTTTTATTGCTATACACTATAATACACTTAAGATATTGAACATAAGTTGTAGCTTTGAAGTATTATTAATGATGACGATCTATTGGAATGTCGTACAATAATTTCCATTGTGATAGCGTAGTACTTTATTTAATATAGAAAAGGTGTGAAAAATTGTTTTCCATTTTTTTTGCAGAGGTGTCAAAATTTCGCTTAGATCTTAAAACTTAATCGTAGTAATATCATTTGACACCTACATGCCAATTTTCATATCTCTACGACTTGCCAATTCTTCAATCAATTCGGACAAACAAAACAAAAAAATCCTAGCATTTTAATATATAAGATTTATTTGCACCTGACCTCCGATTATATGCTAATTTATCATGATTACACAGGATTTTATGATTTTTTCTTTTTATAACTCAAAAACTATTTGAAATATCAATTCTAGATTAGTACCAAGGAGGACTATGGCTGTCTCTACAATGTTATACTGTCATCATCGTAATGAGGTCATGATGGCATAAAAATCCAAATTCATGTTTTTTTACTTAGAAGGTACCAATTTTACGAATAGTAGGAGATTGAATAAAACTTATAGATAACAAAAGCTTCAAAATTTAACAACACAAACGTCCAGACCCCTCCTCTACACGTTGGTATGATTAGATTTCAAATCGGATCCAAATTTATACAGTTATTAGCATTTAAGTGCGACACGGTGAATCCGATGCTAAAGTAACACTTATGAACTATGAAAAATTGAATCAGCCATAAATTCGCTAAATCTTAACTTATCGACAATTTTAACTACATGAACGTCCAGACCTGGAGCACATATGTGTCTAAGATAGATTCAATAGCTCGTATAACTTTTGAGATATTCAAGAAAAACCGTGACAAAAATTAAAAGGTAAATTGCTAAGTCACCACTGGATCTTTCGAGATTTGAACTGAGATTATGAAACGTCCAGACCTCCTCTACACATTGATATAATCAGATTTCAAATCGGACCTAAATTCATAATGTTAGTAACATTTAAGTGCGACACGGCGAATCCACTACTGAATCCGCTGCTAAAGTAACACCCATAAATATCGGATGTTAGGTTCTAATGTGTAAGTATAATACTTCAGCAAAATTTGTTGCAGAACTTTTGGATCACCCTGTACATATGTTTCATGAAATATTTAGTATGAACATCCATTCACTATTATGCTAATGTCATCATGATGACGTCATGAGTTAGAAAAAATCGAGGTACAGTGACTAAAAAAAACCCTTTATATGTGGATTTGCTCGAAATCCCTTTTGATTATTTACGACCTATATATGCTATTTTTAATAAAATATAGTTAATTGAGCTATATTTTGAAATATTTCCATATTAGTTGCAGCTAAACCTATATAAAGCCAAAAATATATCTTTTGAAATATAAACAGCTCATAGATATTTTATCCTTTTAGGTATACAAAACGATTTTAATCTGGTATATTGCTTTGTTGAATGAAAACGCCCAAAATTTAGCATCCCATGATTTGGTAGAAGATCCTCAAAGAGTTATAGAAATTAGAATTAGTATTCCTTTAATTCATCAATCCCATTTTGAATTGAAACATGTTTTAACATACATTGAAGAGTTTTTTTCTTATTATCCCAAATTTTCTAAAAGGCTTGTGAACAAAATATGCAAAATAAAGGGTGATCCTGACGAGTGCAAAATGCTCTATAGAGTTGAACATTTGTTATTAGAAGAAATTATAACCCACTGCGAATTCGATGATGAAAAAGAACTTAATCCCGCGCAAGCTAAAGAATACTGTCAACTAATTTCTTCTTTTAATGAATTTTTTTCAAAAGGACTTCATATTGATCGAACAAATGTTATTGAAGATTATGATAAACATCAAAATTTGCTGAGGTGAGATATTATTTAACAATCTTCCGTTAAGGGACGTACACACCTATATGTAGACGTATACAAGTATCGGAGAGCACAAAAAACCTGAATAACAAAGAATAACACTACATATTACGATTAATTTCCGCAGAATGACCAGTTTTGGGAAACATGCGATTGCTAACTAGACTAATTAATACTAATTGAAGGGGCAAACATTGCGAAAAAACACATCAAAATACATTTTGCTTTATTTTTTTCTCTTTAACCATACATTAATCTCTTATGTCAGTGTGATTTCCTCCTATTTTCCCCCTCAATTTGTATCAGTTATTATTCCATTGCACAACCATTTCCTGAAAATGAAATTTTAGTGCACAGCATCAGAAAACTGACTTTTCTTTTTTCTTAATACGTATTGTTATTATTTGTTATTCATGATTTTTGTGGCATCGAAGAATACTTTGTCTCTTTGTTCTGAAATTGGGGAAAAAATCGTTTTTGACTGTTGACTGTACATGGTACACACTATCGAACGAATAACAAAATGATTTGTAGTAGCCTCAATTTGGACAAACAGATAAATATAGTATACATTAACTGATTAAGATTGCGCAAACATTTCCTATTATGTTCCGTTAAGCACTAAATCTTTGAAGATAAATCTTACGAGGTATTGAAGGCAACTAAATAGTAATAGAAAATTTGCCAAAATTTATTATTAGCCGCTGTTACACATCATATTTAATTTAGCTGAATGTAATCTGATTTACTAAGCTACTTCTATTTAGGTCTCAATGGAATTCAATTCTTGTATTTTTTCTTTTTATTTCTAAAGTTCGCATTGCTGTTGGATTAGATATTACCAAGAAATCTCACAATGCTTTAAAACTTGTAAGTTGCTATCAATTTTCAATCCGTTTTCAGATTTACAATGTAGCTTTTAATTCCTTGGTATTTCTAATGTATGGATATCATGCATCTTTCCACCCTTTGGACTTTTTTGTGTTTCTAGAATTCTGAGTTCTGGGACTTAATGGCGGGGATTTTGAGGGATAATAACCCTTCTTAGTATTGGCATTGTCATCTCTTAGTCTAAAATGAAGGTTGTCATCCATCACAATTTGGGTACTAGGACCTTGCCGAAAGACATCTCGCCGAAAGACATCTTGCCCAAAGACATCTTGCCCAAAGACATCTCGCCGAAAAGACATCTTGCCGAAAGACATTGTGCCGAAAGCCAATGAATATCAAATTGTAATAATCATAATTAACAACTAAGTGTCGCATAACCGGCTCAAAGTTTGAATACGTTTATTATTAAGTGTTAAGAAGTAATAACAAGAAAAACAAGAATATTAGAAAGCTAAGTTTTGTGATATGCCGCTCAGATGTTCTAGATGTGGAATGTATATATATTCATCAACCATCTTCTCTAAACGCTTGTTTAATTGGAGGTACTTCTTCTTTGATTGGGGCAGTTGATGCCCGCTTCTAACTTTTTCCAAGGTAATTTCACTATCACTCTGTTCCATAATGATTTTCCGAACTAGTTTGGAGATAGAAAGATGAGTTATATTTATTCTAATATCGAAAGCCCTATACCAACACTCTACAGAATTATTCGTCCGTGAAAGAGTTCGTTCCACTCTATCTCTGACGTTCCATAGTTCGATTGGAAATAAAGGGCGACGTCTTCTTCCATGATGTTCTAAACCTATCCATGTCTTCTCAAAATAATGTTAGAAAATCGCTCAAGTCATCAACTAGCTCATCAGATAGTGAATCGATAAGTTCTTCATAACATGCTTTCAGGATTCCCATTGTAATAATAAGTAATCATCAAACCACATACTTTCGGTAAGATGTCCTTTCGGCAAAATGTCCTTTCGGCAAGATGTCTTTCGGCAAGGTGGGCGTGTAGGGGTTCGTTTAGGGGCCCCCCCCAGTTTTGGGGGGGACCCCCTACATTGGAAATTCTACAATCATATTTAGGGGGGGCCTTGAAATATGGGGGGGCTTCCCCCAAATTGAACATTGTCATCTATTCAATAGGCCACCCAAATTTGGGGGGCCTCCCCATTTGAATTACACACTAGTTCTCTTTTACTGAGGCCCCTTCCAAACTTGTTCTCCTGGTGGAAAACTATTGATAATAAGTGATTATTGTTGAATAAAAATATGTAAGTTTAATAGAATAAAATGCTTCTAAAATGCTCTCTAAAATGCTCACTAAAATGTTTTTGATAGAAATAAATATAAATAAATACTATAGAATTGTTTACTATGTTTAAATATTCATCTAAATCTGTTGCTAAATATGTGAATGATCTCATATCAGACTTTGGAAATAACGGAAACAATGGGTTCATAATGATTAAATCTATTTTCTAGGTAGATATTAAACGAACTAGATCTGTTTTTTCCTTTCTTTGGGTTAAAACCCATAAATGAAAACTTTAGCCATTCTTCATCCTTCAGCACATATATATCATTTTGTAGCCAGATTGCTGCAGAAAATAGTTCAACATCACTACCCCAAACTTTAAGCATCAATATTTTCCTGTTAGAAATGTATTCTTTGCTTTGAAACGACATATTATTCACATTCAGGGGAACTACTCATAAATTCTACTAATTTTTCTCTGACTTGTTCATGATTATTTTCGTCTCCTGACAACCACCAACTGAAAGCCCTGAAAAGGCAGTTTCCATCTGGAATCATTGGAATCTTGTCCTTGGCGATGCATTCTTCTAAGCAGAAATTTGGTCTAGAGGAATAGTTGAACAAAGTTGCAAATATCCCAGGACAATCTAAAATTTCTTCACATTTCTCCAATTCTCAGTAACAGGGATAAAATAGGACTTTGATCTCTTTGATCCAGTTTTGATATTCTTTTGTTCCAGTTTTAATAAATCCAATGACGCAGAGTCAAATGGCTTGCTCGATTCACAATTAGTTTTTGGATCTTTTATTAGCTCCAAAGGAATGGAAATTCTAAAATCCTTTTTATCAAATTCTGAGTATTTTGTTCGTTTATTCATTTCGCAATCAAATATATCACAATCAGAATCATTCATCTCATTAATGCTGCTAGTTTTATCTCTTCCACGCTTGCCCAAACATATATTATTTTCTATTTGGACAATACTATTAGGTTCAACAACAGCACTGGAGACATCTCTTAGTGAAATTTGTTTATTATAGTGATATTTTACCAACTGGAAACAGCAATCATGTGTACAGTGATCCGTAAATATACATTATTTGCATTGATGAATTGTTAAAGGATTCAAAGTTTGTAAAATTTTGAAGAAATGATTCCCTAACTCGTCTCTCATTCTATCACGATACCAGATTTGCAATACACCAATGAATTCTTTAAATCCTCGATGAGACATATCTTTAAGTCGATGGACTGATGATTGAGAAGTTTCATCTATCTTAATGTGATATGAAGTCGCACAAAACTTAGAAAATAGCTCATCTAAAACTTCAAAGAGCAATTCAATGTAGAAATTTAGTTCGCTTTCGCCCTTGTCAATAGTTTTTGAGATTTCTCATCTATGATCCTGAAAACGCATTTCCTTTTTCACAAACATCTTGTAATAATGATCGGATCATTTTTCGAGTATTACACCAGTTTTCTGCGGTTTTCTGTTCAATTTTGCATAATAACCGATTGTATTCGTTTCGATTGAATTCTAAATAAAAATTAGTCATTTCTTTACTAGTATCTGTCAAGTCAGTCCCTGTCATTTCTGGATTCATATTAGTGAAAAGATCACTCTTATTTACCCACATGTGCTTAATACCTTTCTGAATGGTGTTATATTCCACATAGCATTGAGAAGAATTTATTTTCAATACTTTGGTTTTAACGTTTAAGGTTTCCTGAAGACGTTTCTTCTTTTTACCAGAATTATTCGGATTTTGTATGCATCCATTCCTACTTTTATTTTTGTGTTTGAGATTTCTTTTCGTATTATCTTAGGTGGTTTTCGATTTGGATTAGTTAAAGTATGGATTGTCATTCTTTCTCTCAGTGATATTTTAGGGATTTAATTAGCTCTATATATTTTGGATTTTGGAGTTTATCATGGAACCAGTCAATAGCAATTGGTAACATTCCATCTGACAATACTATTTTATCCCCTTTTTTATCCATGAGGTGTATCCTAGTAAAGATTTCAATGAAACTAGATATGTAAGATCATTACTCATTATTACGTACACTAGGATACGTAGATTTTTTCAGGTTTACTTTCATACTAACGAGAGTGCATTATACAAAAATTGCAATATAAAAATCCACAAATGCCTATCCAAAAGTTATCGAAAATACTCAATGGTGAATCTTACATTTATAGGGAGCAAAATATATAAATAATCATACCTCTTATGGTTTGTAGCCGTTTTGGTTGTAGCTGATATAGTTTGCAGCCAGTGGGGTAGCTGGGTTCGAACACTTGGGGGTGCCCTGTACATCCTTACTATTAAAACTCGATTAATGTTTGTGTATATATATATAGTCGAAACCGGGTTTTTTGACACTGGGTTTTCTTGACAATCGTATTTTTTTTGACATATTTTGCTGCTGTTTCTACTATAGAATTTCCATCGGGTTTTTTTGACACTGGGTTTATTTGACAATCGGTACTTTTTGACAATTGTTGGTGTAAAAATCAGTTTTATGTACAGTTGACACCGTGTTTTTTTGACACCCAATTTTCAGCAATTAGTTCATGACATCCATAACAAAACAGAAACGTCTGACACTGACGGAAAGGCACGAGATAGTCCTGCGTCTCGACAAGGGTCACCCTCTGACGGCAATTGCCAACGACTACGGAGTCAAGAAATTAACCTTTACATACTTAATAATTCTTACTATGACCTCTAAAATATATTTTCTTCGTTGTGGAATGTGCAACACTGGGTTTTTTTGACAATCGTTTTTTTTGACATTTTTGCGTGCAAATGGGGTGTCAAAAAAACCGTTTTCAACTGTATATATATATGTAACGAATTGATTGAAGAAACTGCCAGGCACAGAAAGCTGATTTTTGGCATGTGGGAGTCTTTTGGCTATGGCTCCAGTAAGTTCTGAGGTCAGAGCAAAATGTCGACTCATCGTGGAATTATGACGTCATTGTCACATTTTTAAAAGTTAAGCAATACAGTTATTCGAGCATGACAGTCTTACGAACATAAGATTTAGAAATTCTGAAATTATTATAAATATTTGAGGATAATTGTATAGTTATCTCTCGTCATCATTTACATGTCAAACATTCATCTCGAAATTTTAAATTCACATCTCAAAATTTTAAATTCAGAATTAAGTATAATACCTGAAATAAATATGTCGTACGTATATGAGTATTAAGAATGGCATTGAAAATCATAGCACGGGATAACATATATTGCATGTACAAAAGTCAGGGCTCTGAATTGTTTCAGAATTATCGCAAATTCCTCATCATTTTGGTAGCGTTGTTGCAATCCGAGGGTCTGAATATGTCTCCATAGCGCTTGTCCAAAGTGAAAAAAACATCCTTGAAGTTCTGCATTTGGGATTCAATGCATGTGCAGCTCTTTCATAATCAATCATTATCGATGCAGGGTTCAAAGATGGATTGCATTGCTTTAATGTTGAAAATATTTTATTATACGTCACCTCGTTTTTATCCTTGGCAATGCAAAATACCATTGAAATTGTGACTGTCTCATTCAGCAACGCATGTACGTACGTATAGTGTATAACTAATATCCGATAGGCGCAGAGTCAGAGGTTCAGTCACAAAACAAATATAGATATCTAGCTAACATTAAGATGTTTTCTTGCGTTCCAAGGATAGTGAGATCTATGTCTAGACTTTTTGAGATTGGAAACTGTTGCCCTCTTGTGTATATAGATTCAGAAAAATATACATCTGCAATTTTCCTCATACGTCGGACAATTTAGACAAATATTCTTTAGATGGAAGTTTTACTGCTGCTGCAATAGAAATAGAACTCGTTAAATGTCAGATGACAGAAGAAGTTACTTCATCAGTTTGAGTGGATCGTTGTTTTACTGCTTCTATAGGTTTTGCTGTCTCAATTGATGATAAATGATAAATTATTTGTTTACTTTTGTTTATAATAGATACATAAAGTAAACAAATTCAAAAATATGCTATTAACTTACTTTCAACGTTTAACATAGGGTTTTGAGAGGTATATAATTCGAATATCATTTATTCGAAGCTTTATGAGAAATTATTTATTTTTACATACTTTGTTTACATTATTTATAAACTAAACAAATTCTCAAAATATGCTAGATTGAGTAACTCCAGGTGCCTGCAGGGAGACTATGCGGAAACATAGTGTCCGCAAACCGCGCAACGCAAGCAAGCGAAGCGCGCTTGTAGTTGTTATAATATTATTCATGATCACAGCCTAAGAAGAATACATTTATCACTATCATTAAGCAATTAAATGGCATACATGTTCGAGAAAGATTAAAAAATATATAGATCTTGACAGTCTTGTCTAAAGAATACTAAATAACTAACAGTCTTATCAATTTGTGAAGCATGTGGTGCACAGCCACTTTGCTCCAGGGAGTCAAGCATCATCTGGTACTTTCAGGCAGTGTTTTCCATAGCACCATATTTTACAGAAGGTGCATTGTATCATTGGTACTTGCTTTAATTCTGGCATGCGGCAAATTCGATGAACTCAATACTTGTTGTCTTCCTCTGGCGACGTTTTTTCCATTTGGGAACATGGTAAACTGATTATTCTCAAAACATGTAATCAAATGACTTCTCATACTATGTTGATTGAATTGGATTTTCCCAGGGGAGCGACCAAAACATAACCTTTCACTGTAAACACATGGAACTTGCCATCAAAGCTAATTTGATTGGATGTCAACAGTTATTGTGCCCGAGCCTGAATACTGGGTATTCGGTTTGGTGGATCATTTGTAGGCTCTTAATTTGAATATCTTCACCCTGTGTAGATAAGTTTTTGCCCCATATGATCCTCTCAACTATATCACCAGGAGTGCTGGTTGGAATAGCCCAATTTGTGGTGGTACTCTCCAATGCCTGCGATCCCTCACTTGATTTCGTTTAGATAAAATGCTTGCAGTTGGAACACTGTCAACACAATCTACTGAAACTTCCTTCGTCCTTGTAGATCTTTTATTACACGATTAAGCTCTCCTGACTGGTTATTTGTTACTCCGCTAAGTGGTGAAACATACAAGTAACTGTCACCAAGCTGAAAGGTAGTATCGTATGATAATAATTGCAGATCATCTAGAGTAAGCACTCGGTCAGCTTAAGCTATTTTCCTAAAAATACAGGGTGTCAATTAAGTTATGTTACAAGCTTCATTAGGTATACAATTTCTTATACTCAAACGATCTTAGTTATTATGGTCCTTAGAGATTGTAATTCGAATATTTTCAATGATTTTAAAAGATTTTTCGATTCTATGACTTAGAAATGTGTTTTGTATGGTGAGTTTTGAGAAAAAAAAATGTGTCTTGGCTCGCAGCGAAAATCGTGAATCAGGGCCCACTGCTTTTCAAGTTATCTTCCCAGAGTCTTCAAATTATAGGAAAAATTAGCTCACACATTTTCCTCGAATACTCTAAATTTGTAGAGATATAAGATGTTTAGATCAGTGCATTTTGAAGACCATTTGGATCAGATTTTTTTTGTGACGTGAAACATGTATATTTAACGCTCCAAATCTACTTATCAACCTCCTACTACTGTATAAAGAATATAAGTTTATGTATATTTCATGCTCTCCCTTTGTAACGTACTGTCCTGTGTATATATGTACTTATGTATGTAGTCGTAGCCTCTCACTCTTATCTCCATAATTCTCTCACTTATTGATCAGCTCGGTTTAGATAGTGATTGTATGTGATTTATGTTTGCTTTTGAATGCAATGCTTATTACTTTAATCTTAATACGCCATTCATAATAAATCGAATGCTATATCTGTCTCAATTCTTTAATTCAGCTTATCTAACGATGTGATGCAAGGGAGTATTCCCTGGGAGTGGGATCATCTCAAAGTTACATAAGCTATACTCGGGTTTAAGTATAAGTTGGGACCAACAGTACTAGAGTGTGGCAGACCTGACATTGTAATATATACACGATCTAACGAACTGCTGAACTTTACTTCACACATAGGCATAGAATAAACAGAGATTAGAAACGCTAGCCAAGGGCCACTACAGGGTAGGAGAGAAATAAACAAAGTCGATAGGCAGTTAAAATTTAAAAAACAAATTTATGTGCACTGCATTTAAGGAAGAAAGAGAGCTGAAAAGCCATTCGTTTTAGCGCATTCTGATGAGGTATTCACTGTAAAAAATGGGAAACTCAAATTCAGGGGCTGAGGACGCTCAAGCAAAGCAACTCGACAGCGAATGAAAGGTTCACGAACGAAATGAACGCAAAGCTTTTAGGGGATTTAGACTGAACGAACGCCAACGGTTGCCAAACAGCAGTTGAACGATCTGAACGAGTTGAACTGAACAAACTAAACTGAATAATGATAAATGATAAATATTGACCCATAAAATGGAAATAGATCACTAAGGGTGCTAATTCCAGACATCCCTCGAGGATGAGATACCGATAATTCGCACTACGACAATTCATACCACGACAATTCGCACCACAATTGTTGTTATTACAACACAATATGATACAATAGGATGTATACGAGCTGTTTGACCGCAGGATCCTTGCTGGTAACGCCCCGACAAAGAGAAAGCGGAGCGAATCAAAGTATTTAATTGTAAAATAGTAGAACATTATACTTGTATGTACTCGTATAATAAATTAAATTGACCAATCAATATTGTACGAATTGTCGCGGTACGAATTGTTGTTGGTGCGAATTGTCGGTGTTCCCTCGAGGATTCATGTCTGCTTATTGTACTTAATCACCACCAGGGCCTCAGGGAGATCTGCTGACATCGTGTTTGTGAGATTATAAATTCAATAAATAGTTCTTAACCTGAACGATCATAAACGGGATGGATCAACCCACTCATCTGAACAAACTGAACTGAACGGACTGAAAGAACTGAACGAACAGACGATCGACCCTTGACCAACGAAAACTGAACTGAACGAATGCGGGCCAGCCCATGAACGAACTGAACGAACGCTAGTGGAGTTGAAGTTAGGAGGTGAACGTGAACGAACTGAATGTGCATCAATTTGAGATGAACTGAATTGCGTTTATCCAGTCCATTCGTGAACCTTTCATTTCCTGCACCTTGAATCAGAATATAATATGTCGATACGAGTCCTGCTGAGTGCTGGAAGTTAACAGGGATCTCGCAATCTCAGGAATTACTACGGGCATTCAATAAGTAGTCGTTATCATAGTATACTTTCCCCAAAACTAGTAATATAATTAATATCAATGCTGCAATTTCTCGAACTACTCTCCTTGATGCTGTATAACTAGTATTAGCCTCTTAATCCAATCCAAAAAACTTTTTTGAAGTCTTCACGTGGTATACCTTTCATATACTGAAAAATCGCCGATCCGAGGTGAGACCGACTTTCGAATTCCCTCCCTGACAGGTGTTTCTTCAGCTTAGGGAAGAGCCAAAAGTCGCATGGAGCGAGGTCTGGTGATTAGGGAGGAGGATCTAGCTCTACAACCCTCAGACTTTCCAACTTTTCCCTTACCAGCTTGGTCTTGTGGGGTCGGGCATTATCATGCAATAATCTCAATCCTCGAGTTCCAGTCCTTGGCCGTCGATTGTGGTAGAATTTCTCAACCTCAGATAGGCACTCGCTCATGTAAAATGATCCAGTAATAGTGGTGTTCTTGGGGACACAAATCTGGCACACTGGACCATAAGAATCAAAAAATATACAGTACATAACCTTGGGGTTCCTGAAGTCATGTCGAGGGATCATTGGTGGGTCCAGACATTTAGCTACCCATACTTTGTTAGCTTCCTTTGACAAAGGCTCGCTATAACGCACCCAAGTCTCATCACCAGTCACGATCTCGAATAGACTCCTGGAGTCGGTTCTATCGAAGTCAGAAAGCAACTTTCGAGCACATTGAACCTTCTTAGTTTTCTGGGCCTGTGTTAGTGCATGCGGGACCCACCGAGCGCAGATTTTCCTAAATTGCAAATTGTCATGCACAATGGTATGAGCGGTTCCCGTTGAGACCCCACTGCATTAGCTATCTCCACCAATGAAATATGAGGGTCTTCTTCAAGTAATTCGGAAACCTCGAGGACAAATTTGTCACTGGCGCCGGAAATCGGCCTCCCTGCTCTGGACTTATCTTCTATCGACTCTCTTCCCTCACGAAAACGTCGGGTTCAGTCAACTATCGTGGAATATGGAAGAGTTCTTTCATTATAAACCTCAATCAAATCCTTGTGGATGTCGGTTGAAGAAACTTGGAGCAGTGTACGAATCTTTACATAGGCTCGCTGCTCAGTTTTGAAATCTGCACTCAAATGGAACAACCAAGATATATCGGAATAACGACTACTTATTGAACGCCCGTAGTAGTTTTATATTTAAAAAGCTAGGCCAGCTTCGAGAACATTGAGCCTAGATAGTTTGAAAGTGTTGTATCACAACCCTAAGAGGTAAGAATCTTAGCCGGGAAGAGGTGAGGCATCAACGAGTCTTGTGATGTACAGTACAAGATTACTAAATTCACTCAGTCCGTCAATAGATCGAACAATGACAATGACAATGGATAACTTGACTGAGAAGTGTATTAGATATCAACAAGACAATTTGAAAAATAAGAAATATTCTGATGAATAATTATGAAGTTATAATATTTGGAATATTCGACAGTAAATAGGAAGCTTCACCTAAATATATTGCTACCCCTATCCCGCTCGAGAGTCATACAAAAATGCCACATGTGTTATCTAAAGAGATTCAATGTCGATGTAACATTACTGAAATATAGTAGCGAGCGAAATGTGATATAGTTGCGAGTCTGCCGAATTAAGAATAATACGTTAGTATTATTTAGTTTGTGATATTGGAACGTGTTGAACTCATTTTTATATTCAAAATTTACTAATCAATTGTTGATTGACTTTTACAGGCAATGATTGAGAATGTAGATCAGACTGATTTGAATGTAAGGAGTAGGATGTGCAAATACTTGTCCTCTCCTTAAATATGCTAGAGCTCAGCTTTCAACGGTTGACCTAGGGTTTTGGAGATGTAGATTCCTAATATCGTATTTTCGAAATAAAAAAGTACCATTTGGGGAATTTTGCAAAATGTAACCTAATTTGAACTGCGACTGAATAACTTTTTCTCGTTTCTGATAACGAATTCAGTGCATTTATGAAATATTTCTATGTTGAATGAAAGGTCTCTGGTGCTAAATCGTCATGGGACATCGATTATGAAGACATTTTTTACAGAAGCAGTGGGCCCTGATTCGCGATTTTCGCTGCGAGCCAAGACACATTTTTTTTTCTCAAAACTCACCATACAAAACACATTTCTAAGTCATAGAATCGAAAAATCTTTTAAAATCATTGAAAATATTCGAATTACAATCTCTAAGGACCATAATAACTAAGATCGTTTGAGTACAAGAAATTTTATACCTAATGAAGCTTGTAACATAACTTAATTGACACCCTGTATACTAAGTTACTGAAGTTTAGGTTTATAATTTTTACTTAGAGATATTGTCAAAGTTTGCAGAATCTGGTAAATTTTAAAAGGAGGTCATATGGAAACCAGAGTTGCACGCGGGCCGAATATAATAGTTTGCGGGCTCCGCGGGCCGGAAATCTTGGCAGGGCTCCCCGCGATGACAACCGAGACGATGTTTTTAACTGTCACGAGGTACCAATTGAGGAATACTTATGTAAATGGAACTATGTTAGTTTCCACTTATTTGGGTTTGCAGAAACTCACTCCCATAAAAGGAATCCCTAAGTGTCTCTCTATTGTTAGTAACTTACAAAGTGGGCCAAAAATATTTATGCGGGCTTCTTGCGGGCCGGGGTAACTTAAAATTGCGGGCCGCGGTTACCAATAAATATATTTAATTTTGTCTAATATCTTACTAGATATTTGACGAGAACACTGACTTCACCGATGTAGAACCTATGCAAAATTTGATCGACATTTTAGATACTTTATATCGCAATGCTTTAAAAGATGAGAACTTCAATGATCAAAAAAGGTAAGATTTTTTTTTGTTCCTCTATATTATCAATTTCATTTAGTGCCATTCTGTTTGTACATATACAAGCGCGCTTCGCTTCCATGCGCTGCGCGGCTGACGGACACGTTATGTTCGCGGGAGGCGCCCTTTGGGCGCCTGGGCTCACATTGATTAATTATAAGGGAGATGACATCTCTAAATATGTCTGTCTTACTGCTAAATCGATATCACTCGAAAAACAATCAAATTTGTAAATTTGTCATTTTTTGCATAATGATGACGTCATAACCGAAGCGAGTCACCATTTTAAAATGAGATATTGATTGTATCATATTTGAAATATATTAACATTCACATAATATTTCAGCCTTCAATCACCTAAAATGGATGAGTCATAGACGAAAAAATGAAAGATTAATAACAAAAATGATCCGTGATAGGTCGACATTTTCGTCTGAAGTCAGAATTTAGTGGAGCTGTAGCCAAAAGACTCCAATAAAATCAGCTTTAATCGAGTTTTAATTGTAAGGTGATATAAAAGCTTCTTACACTTGCATTGCATAGCGCGGCTAGAATACTTTATGTTCTCATTATCGCTATTGTCCTCAGAACTTCCATTTCCTGATATATTATCTATTCATAAATCTAACATAAATTGTTTTCGACTTTATTAATTTACAAAATCCGTCAATCACGGTTAACGGTTAAGAAAATCTTGGATCGGTTAACCGATCTGCTTTATTTTCTAAATATTTAAACTAATTTCATAGTTTTTCGATGAAGATTCATGAATATTACTTCTAAAATTTTGTTATTGCAATATTATTAAAATTTTTCTGACCATATAGTATATTTCGAGACCACTGAAGATTGTAAATTTTTCAATATCAGGTTAAATATTGGTCGACAAATCCATAATTATACTAATTAATATTGACATCGGTTAACCGGTTAACCGCTCTAGAGGAAACCAAAATAACCGACCCCGAATATCGGTTAACCAACCCCAGCCCTGCATGAATCAACTCTGGCCTTCTTCTCTTTAATTTGAGATCATAAACGTTGCTTCGATCAGTCGACAAGAAGCACAAACCCCCATCGGCGACTTCAACATCCACGTTGACGATGAGTGAGATTCTAGTTATTTCTTAGACCTACTCCAATCTATGTCGCTCGAGCAACATGTTCATCAACCAACACACGAAAAAGGACACACTCTCGACTTAATCATAACCCGATCTCCATCCACCGAACACCATGATTTCTTCCATCCCCGCTGCTGCTGAACTCTTCTCTGATCACTTCTCCGTGTCCTGTTCTCTTTCCTTTCCGAAACCACACCTATCCTCCAAGATAGTCACTCTACGTTCAAAAGATCTCGATCTCTCTCTATATTTCTTGAAGATCTCTCCTCTTCCAATCTCTTCACTAATCCTCCTGAACATCCTGATGATCTCCTTCAATCATACAATACCACCTTACGTGCAGTCTACGACCACCATGCACCAATTCGTCAGAAAACCATCACCACGCGCTGTCGCGTATCGTGGTTCAACAACAACACCATCAAGAAATCATACAGTTCAGAAGGAAAGCTGAGCGCAAGTGGCGCTGTTCAGCCAAACCAGATGATCTCTGGCTGTCTTCAAGAGAAAAGAAACATCACAACGTCCCTGATGAATCAGGAGTGTCATAGCTTCTACTCTGACTGGATAGGCCAGAGTCACAATGACCAGCGTCAGCTTTTTCAGAAAGCAAAAACTCTCCTTGGATTGGACAGCAAACACTCCCTTCCTCCTCACTCTTGTCCTGCAGAACTATGTAACAAAATCGCCAACTTCTTCATCCAAAAAGTCAACACCATTAAGATGAGCATCGCCTCCGCTGCCTCACCAACTTCTTCTATCCCCACCTCTGACCCTGAAGTTCTTACTCGCCACCAATTCTCTTCATTCAGCGAACTATCTGACGAAGATATTAAGCGTCTAGTGACCTTGATCCCATTCCGACCAAGCTGGTCAAATCATCTCTACACATTCTAGCTCCTACGCTGAAGAAAGTCATCAACACCTCACTCTCTACCGGTTATTTTCCATCTGTGTGGAAACGTGCTATAATTCGGCCAAAACTCAAGAAACCTAACCTTGATCCGATACTCTCTAACTACCGCCCGGTCAGCAACCTGTCTTTCCTCTCTAAACTGACTGAAAAAGCTGTCTCCACTCAAATTGTAGACTACCTAACAGCTCACGATCTCTTCCCCTGAACGCAGTCAGCCTATTATAATAATAATAATATACATTTATATAGCGCAGATTCCATATTAATATGTTCAAGTGCGCTGTACAATTCAGACACGCTTCGGCATCTCTGACACATCGCTATCATGGTTCAGATCCTATCTATCTGACTTCTCTCTCTACTCCAACGCGTCCAGAACAGTACAGCTAGACTTATACACAATGTTTCAAGATTCTCACCATCCTCTCCTCTGCTCTTCGACCTACACTGGCTGCCTGTGAAATATCGCACTCTTTTTAAAATCCTTCTCGTCAGCTATAAAGCCATCCACTCTTTAGCACCAGATTACATCATCCAACTTATAAAAGTAAAACAGCCGTCACGTTTTCTGAGATCCAATGGAGCTATTCTTCTCCAACATCCAGCAATCAAATCATCTAAAACTCTTGATGACCGTTCCTTCTCTATAGCTGCACCCATAGAATGGAATATTCTTTAACCCACGATCCGAAACGCGACGTCTCCCGATATCTTTAAGAAACTCCTCAAAACCCATCTCTTTAAAATCGCATTCAACACACCACACCTGCAATAACACATCCACACCAAACACATCATTCGCACCGAACACATCATCCGCACCAATTTCTGTACAGCGCATCTGTACAACATATAACTATGGAATCTGCGCTTAATAAATTTATTTTATTTTATTATTATTATTATTCATTTGTAAGTTATGTTTGAAGGTTTCATTTATCGTCACAGGAGGTAGGCTTTAGTAAACTCTAGAACATCACTTTTTATTAAAATTTTATGGGTGTGAACTCGTAAAGGATCGAAAAGGATTAACCCCTAGGCCCCGGTTCAATCTCAATAGGCCACTGCCTTCTTAAATGACCTGTCCCGTCCCGTTCCAACTGTCATTCTTCATATTCTCAGAATCGTCAATTTGTTTAAGTATAAAAATATCATCTCAATACTAGAACAAGTTCACTATTTACACGATCTGGGGAAAGAGAACAGTTGATATCGTGAAAATAGATGGTAAAGCAGCTAATCGTACTTGAGTTCGAACTTAGTGATTAACTTCTTGGTGAATACGGCCCCAGACCTTATATTGAGTAAGCTATGGTTGGACCTATAGACACATTAGGCAATAAAATACGACATATTGGGATATTTCGCATTCTTTAGTCTAGCGGCACAACACATCAGCACTTTTTTTTAATACAAGCGCGCTTCGCTTGCTTGCGCTGCGCGGCTGTCGAACACTTTGTATCCGCCAGAGGCGGGCACAAAGTGTTCTCTGCTTACATTAATTAATTATATGGTAGATAACATCTCTAAATACGTCTGTCTTACTGTTATAATCGATATCACTCGAAAAAAACACAAAATAAGTGAATTTTTCAATTTTTGATGCGTAATGATGACGTCATACCAGAGTGATGAGTCATCTTTTAATGAGAGTTGTGTCATATTTGTGATATATTGATATACACATTCTGTCAAAATTTCAGTCTTCCATCACCTAAAATAGCTGAGTTATAGTCGAAAAACTGAAAATTTAATTATAAAAAAAGGTGACAATGACGTCATAATTCCATTATGAGTAAACATTTTCGTCTGAGGTCAAAATTTAGTGAAGCCATAGCCAAAAGACTTCCACATGCCTCCCACAACTTTCTGTAGTTGTGGGAGTTTCTTCATTCAATTTGTTATTATATATATAGATTGATTATCATTCAAATATTTTCAATGATTTTATAAGATTTTTCGAGTCTACGACTTGTGTTTTATATGGTGAGTTTTGAGAAGAAAAAATGTGTCCTGGCACGATGCAAAAATCGAGAACCAAAGCCCATTACTTTTCAAATTGAACGCTTTAAATTTGTAGAAATATCATTTCAGATTAGTGCATTTTCAGAACCATTTTGTTTAGAGTGCGCACCCAGATGAAGGCCTGATTTTATTGAATAGGCGTAATGACGCTACCTTTATATTAAAAAGGGGTGCGAGATTTGATTTCAAAAGCTGGAGGGGTGCGGAGTCTAAAAAGGTTAAGATACACTGTCGTAAAGATATGAAAATGGCCAAGTCAAATGATGAGTCTACGATTAAAGTCGAAGATCTAAGCGAAATTTTTATAACTCGGCAAAAATATGAGATCAATTTTTGACACTCAATATTATCTGAGTAATCTAGGAAATTTGTATCGTCTCATAACTTTTCTATAGATCGTGATAAATTTCTAGATAACTCTGAGAAAATTTAAAATAAATGCATAAACAGTATTATTATCATATACTAGGAATTAATAGTTTGCGGATTGAATGGTATAATGGTATCAGTGTCTACGATGTACCTTGTATCAGGGGCGGATGCAGGGTTTAGACTCAGGGGGGGCCAAAAGCGAGCGGAGCGACCCCCCAGAAAAAACTTTTAACTTTAGGTGGTCAAATATCAATGCACAGCAATTCTTATCAAATCTCATACGGGATTTGAATTTCCTTCCTGTAACCTGATTACCACTTAAAGTTCACAAATCTGGGGGGCTAAGCCCAAATAGCTCCCCGTAGATCAATTCGTAAAATTTTCAAGGGGGGCCATGGCCCCCCTGGACCCCTCTGTATCCACCCCTGCCTTGTATACCTTGAGTTATACGTAGCTTAAACATTCAATTTTTTGTCCCCATAGCAACTGAGGGATGCATAGACATTCCAGTTAAGATTTCAGATTTTTGGATTAAGGCCTTCCTATTGTTGTTCTATCAAAAAATCAAGCATAAAAATGCAGATAACGAAGTTTTAAATGAGCTAGCTCTTAAAAAAGCCTATTGCGCAATCACATGGTATCAACTTTTGGACAGCCTTAATTGCATACTCTGATATGGTGTTTGTATATGGTTATAATACATTTCAAAGGTATATCGTGTACGGTTTTTGATTTATCGGTCTAATTATCTATTGACTGTGTTGAAACTGGCCTTCTATTTTCAGACCTTCTCGGTGACATACACGGCCATGTATTAAGTATGCCATGCAATAGATTCGAAAGTAGACAAACCTCAATAATATGCTAGAAACTAGCTTTCAACTGTTGATGTGAGATTTTTAGTCGTGTTGATTTCGAATCTGCACTCCCTGGACAAAAGTATTCGTACACCACAATATTTTCCACCCAAATTGTTATAATCTTTTGATTAATGTATATATATATATTCTCTTCTTAGCAGCAATACAGACATATTTAGAGATGTTATCTCTCTTATAATTAATCAAGTGAGCCCAGGCACCCAAAGGGCGCCTCCGGTGGACACAAAGTGTTCGCCAGCCCCGCAGCGCAAGCAAACGAAGTGCGCTTGTCTATTATAATTACGAACTTACTATAATGAACTCTAATTAATAAATGTCACTAATAGTGCATACAATCCAGCTGCTGAACTCAATTGAATCCAGTTTTAGTTGTTCCAAGCTAATCAAAAAATAGTAATCTAGAAATAACAGCAGTTTACCTCTATCTTTCGGATGCAAATTCAGGTTATTCTAGCACACTTCTTCTCTGGACTATGCTCACTTGGTATCGATGCGCAGTGGAATGTTTATATTGCTAACTGCTTGGAGACATGGAAGTGAACTGCGGTAATTTCTAGATTACTTTTTCAATCTAAAAACTACGTAGTTAGTAGATGGAATTAATATTTATCTGGTCACATGGATCAGCAACTTGGAAGTGGATCTTTTTAGTCAGGTCAATATGATGCATGACCCCAAATAAATTGCAAGAAATTGTTTTATTGCATTTTTCCGTTGTATCATGTCTTAAGAGTAACATACTAAAAGTTTACCGAAATCGGAGTTTCAGAAAGTGATTTGCCACGATCTCGTCGTTGGCCCCGGACTATAAAAATCGCGGTTTTGAAAACAGAGTTTAACCTTTCAAATGATTGCAAATCAGTTTTTATTGTCATATTCGTGCTCAGCATCAAATTTCCGGCAATTTGATATATATATTGACTATATTTTGAGCAAAAGATTTTGGGCCCTTCCTAGCAAAAGCCTGGAATGTAAAAATTCCGATATCCAAATTTGGTGTAAACCATATCGAGTGACCCCTTGTTTTTCTCGGCTATGCTTGCTGAGTACGAATTTCTTAACATAAATTGTCTAAACGTTAGTTTTAAAATATTATGGTTTGCGATTGGTGGTATTCATGTATTTTTAGCATAGATAGATTGATATGTTCACATTTCAATACCATCTTCGGTTTCATCATCCGATGCAATTCCTTCTTTCATATAGCCAATGTTGTTATCTTGGCATCGTCCGCATGCTTGGGAACAGTTGAGTCCTTGTTTTCTGCAGCTACACCTGACACTACTAGAGCCTGTGGAAAAAAAGAGTTGCGTTTGCTACAGCAAATAATCCGCAGTCGTTGCTACCAGATATTGCCAAATAGATTGATTGAGACAATTGATTGAGACTAAAGTAAAAATGCAAATACAATGTTACGAGAGCACATTTCATGTAATATTAATAGGGGGGACCATCCACGGCTGTCGTGGATGATCCTGCCGGACCAGCTACGGCGGCGGACCACTTACGGCGTGACAACACCACTTCCAGCATTTTCGGGCTCGGAAAGAAGTCTGCTCTGTACAAGTTCAAAGCGGATTCCATCTTAAAAACCTATGCTTAGGTGTTTTCTGCACCAAACCAAGACCCAGTTGTGATAGAAAGCACTGGTTATAAAGTCATGATCGCGTTGTTCAATGCAAAACCTGGGGACAGTCTTCGCGACTTGAGATACACTATCCTCTGCAAGAAAGTGAGTGCAGCCAAAAGCTCCGCTACACCCGAACAACTGTCACCTACAGCCTCCACCAATTTCACTCTCTGAGGTGCTATTTCCAGGTGATGATGTGGATGAGCACGGCTGATGGTATGGAGGTCACCGAATGGGGATGGAACTGCCAAGATAACAGCCTAATCCCAGTCATGTTGGACAATAACCCTGCACCGGAAGCACTCCTGGAAATGATCCACTGGAACTGTTCCACAGGCTATAATAGTCTCAGATATAGCCACAGACAACAAGGACTCAACTGTTCCCAAGCATGCAGACGATGCCAAGATAACAACATTGGCAATATGAAAAAAGGAATTGCATCGGATGATAAAACCGAAGAAGAAATTGAAATGCGATCATATCAATCCATCTATGCCACCTAAATTTTCCATTCTTATGTTTCATAGGAATTAAAGGGACAAAATAAAAATTTATAGGTATGTTTACTGTTAAAAATATATGAATACCACGTCTCAAACCATAATATTTTAAAACTAACGTTTAGACTATTTATATTAAGAAATTCGTACTCAGCAAGCATAGCCGAGAAAAACAAGGGGTCACTTGATATGATTTACACCAAATTTGGAGATCGGAATTTTTACATTCCAGGCTGTTGCTAGGAACGTCCCAAAATCTTTTGCTCAAAATATAGTCAATATATAGACTCCGCTTAATAGGGTCACATCGGTCACGGCATATTTTGACCCGATTAAGCGGAGAACCCTATTAACCGAAAATATTTTTGTATTAGCCTCTATGTATGAGAGCTATTCCGGTCCTGTCAAAAGTGATCCGATTAAGCGGCTGACCCGATTAAACAGTGACCCTATTAAGCGGAGTCGACTGTATATCAAATTGCCGGAAATTTGATGCTGAGCACGAATATGACAATAAAAAACTGATTTGCAATCATTTGAAAGGTTAAACTCTGTTTTCAAAACCGGCGATTTTTATAGTCCAGGGTCAACGACAGGGTCGTGGCAAATCACTTTCCGATACTCCGATTTCGGTAAACTTTTAGTATGTTACTCCTAAGACATGATACAACGGAAAAATGCAATAAAACAATTTCTTGCAATTTTTTTGGGGTTGGGACTATTTGCTTCCTATTTTGACCTGACTATTTAGCAAAATATCCAACCTCTATTCTTTTATGACAGCATAACTCAGCTATTTTCGAATATACGTATATTGATGGCAATCACGCAGAACCATCTCAGCTTCCACATTACTGAATCTAAGATTGTGCAATCTTAAAAGTCATAATCAATAGAACCAGGGGTTGCGGATGGATTCAGGCCAGCCATGGCCTAACCACCTTGTCTCCAAGGTTCTATCTGAAATGTAAATCTGGGGAAAGCTTTTCTCCACCCCCACCAGCAGATAGACCCTGATCTCCCTTGCTACAAGTCGGTTAATATTAACAAATGAATTTTTTTAGATTATTTGGTGACACCATGACTCAAAAGGTATTCCTTAAAATCAAAAATATCTCAAAAGGACGCAGCGTCGTATTCTCTACAAAATGACTCGTTTCAATTTTTGTTACAATGCCTTTTGTTTTCATGACGCTTTAGGGTAACTTTTTACTTTGAAGCGTCATAACTACCTTAAAAGGAATTTTTGCAAAAATCGAAACCAGGCATTTTATGAGGAGACAATACATCATTGTTTGGTCATGAGTCATGGCTCATATACACACCCATAACCCGTTAACCCATCAACCCATCAACACATAGCTAATTGACCCATTTGGAATTCAGTCAGTTTTAAGAACAATAAGAAATTTTAGTATGATTACCCTAAACTAGTATAAATGACTTTTAACAGTTACAAGTTTGCTTTGCTCCACTTACACTACGCAGATTGGAAACTATCTTCTACATGCCTCTCATATATTGTTAAATTTTTGGTTTTTATGTGTATTTTAATTATTGATTGATTTGTGTTTGTTTGAATTTTAGGTTACTTTTACAGCAATGCATTACAGATTTTCTATCAAATTTTATTAGCTCAATTATAGTGAAACATGAACTTCAAAACAATCTTTTAGAATATTTGTCTGAATATATTACGTTTGATTTGAATGAATTTATTCAGACAGTTCAAGATAGTGCAGTTCCTAAGCAAAGATTTATTCCTCCTCCTTCTTTGAAAATGTTAATTTTGCACATATTGTTACGAACAAGGTAATTTTTGATGTATGATGTATCGATATATCATATAGTAGCATTTATGCAATATATATTCCTAAATAGGAACAGTTTATGTCGCAATTTTAAGTTTATTTTAATTGTACTAGTAGCATATCTTTTATCCAAAATATATTAGAAGAATTTTCATTTAGATGCAAAAGAAGAAAATCGCAAATGCTTTTTATTCATAATTATTTACTTGTATAAAATTAAAATGAGAAAATTTGGAAGATACAAGTAATCACAAAGTGGTAATTCTATCATGAGTCGTCTTTTTCATCTGAGACTCGAACTTGCAAGATTCTTCGTTTTACCCAAATTCAGGATTCTTTGACGTGCAGTTTCTTATTACTCTTCATAAAATGCTGAATTTTGGCACACCGGAGTATTTTGTCGCTAACTAGAGCAAGTTCGAGTCTATTATGCATAATTGTTCATCTAATGCGACAAGGTCCTATGCTGAAAGTTTTGATCCTGCATGGACAAATTTTCCATGGAATATTGGTCCCGGAGACCATTTTTTCACAGTTAACCCGATTTCTCCAATTGAGGATGTATGTATTGTATCAAAATTAGATAAGCTAAACATGTAGTATATATCTAATTAGAATTCTAATTAGATAGTCAATGAAAAACTCAGAATAAAAATTCTGTTGATTTTCGATATTACTGGTAACATCTTCACCCAGAAGTTTGGGGTCTAAATGAATTTTAACCCTAGCATTTAAACCTGAATCTTCCTATAAGGATTTATTAAATAATTTGAAGAGACTTGGTTGGTAGGGCAGTTTTCACTCATTTTGTGGAATGTATTCGGCACACACACACTGTCCTAGAACTAATAATAAACTAGTGGGATGGCATAATAAATTAAAAAGAATGACTCGAAAAGTGCAGTAAATATCTACGAAATTACAAAAAAATGTATAATTGTCGCATTAGATGAACAATTATGCATAATTGTTGTGAAATGAACAATTATGCATAATTGTTGTGAAATGAACAATTATGCATAATTGTCGTATTAAATGAACAATTATGCATAATTGTTGCGAAATGAACAATTTTGCATAATTGTCGACAATTATGCATAATTGTTGATTTCGCAAATTTGTCCTAACATATACACTATACAAAATGGAAGCCAGTTAATCGGTACTCGGTTAATCTGATATTTGAGTATTCTGACAATATACTACAAGAACATTTTTTTATATTGATTAATCAAGGCTGAACATGATTTGAGATCCCGATTAAGCAATTGAAAGTTAATTTTCCTCGGTTAATCGGGATAGGAGGCAATTAAACGGAGATTTTCAAGAATGGAAGTATAATTATTTTGAACTTCTCCCATAAATTTGAAAAGTTATGAATAAAAAATCAGGGATTTACTTTCTCCTTTTTGCTACTTAATACAAATAGGGCTAAGAGTACAGCTGCATCGTCGTTTCACATCACGTTCACCGCTATCGATGCCCTTTATCATCTTGGATTCGGCTGTTGATACTGGGAAGTCGCATATATTAGTTCTATGAAATGTGAGAATTGCAGAGGGACAAGATGCACAAACTCCACTCAAATTGAATTGGAACTAGATCAGGAGTTGATTGAAATATCAGAAGATTCGACTTTTTAATTACTAATATACGTGTTCCATTAATAAATTGAGACATAGCCTACTCTATATAAAACCTTGTATCAATCAAGCTTATTAAACCACAACTATACGTATGTATAGTATGAATTTTGCATGATAAGTATAAGCTCCACCATAGCCTACTCGGGAAAGCGGAATAAGGCCGAATTATCATTTTGGATCTAGACTCTAGAGGAAGAATGGTTTTAATTTGGATTTTATTTGGAATGGAATTTATTTCATTTCTGAGATATTTCGGATTGCTAGGGAAATTTTGCTCCAAATACTGCGTGTGACATATCAAATTGATGAATTTTTAGTGATGTTGTGTAGATCCGTGAGATCGTAGATCCATGAGATTCTTATACTACAAAACTATGGATGATTTTGTACTGTAGAATCGTTAGATTTCGTTTCGCTTAATCAAATGTCTTTGCGGTTCAATAGGTTTATCGTAACTTCTTAACCGTCGCCAAAAATTGTGGCACACGACACAATTTAAATACCAAAAATGGGGACGCAGCATTTGTCCGAATTTCTAAGTTGTCATTTGTCGGATCGTAATTTAGAATATTGTCATTTGTCCGAATCGTAATTTTAGTTTTTTTAGAACAATTTGGAAATGATATCAGAAACAAGTGACAATATTCCAAGTTACAATTCGGACAAGTGACAATATTCCAAGAATTGATTCGGACAAATGACAATATTCAAAGAGTCGATTCAGACAGATGACAGTTGGTGCAATTCGGATAAATGCATGTGCCTCTTTAAAAATATCTCTTTAAATGCGATTTTGACATAGTAAATTGTGTCATGTGCCACAATTTGGGGGCGATGGTTATGAGGTTACGATTAAACCTATTGAACCACAAGTCCATTTGAGTAAGCAAAGCGAAATCTCACGATTCTACGGATAATCTCATAATTCTAGGTACAAAATCATCCATGGTTATGTACGAGGGTCGCTCGATAAGTTTTGAGCCTGGAGTAGTTGCTTCCATTTGATTGTGTTGAAAATTCCTAGGATTATTCATCTACCTATTATTACTTGTATCTTTGGCTTTGAGTTAGATTGGACAAGTTTCTAAAATATCATGCCACATATAATGGAGTGTCCTTGTGGACTCCGACACATTTGCAAGCCATTTCCTATGGAATTTATTTAATTTCTTTATGGAAAAATGATAGTTGGGAACAATCTTTTGATAATTCAATATTATCAATGATGCGATATATTCACAATCCGAGGTTCTATTCTATGATTATCATATTTAATTTTCGTTTGTAAAACTTAAATAAATGTTCAAAGATATTCCAATTCAACACTAGTAGCTGTGTTTTCATAGATGCTAATACAAAATATCTTAGACATCTTCATCACAATATTTTAGAAAGTTTTAAGTTAATTAGGATACCTGCTTAAAACAAATAATACGTTTTCTATCTCAATTTGTCCATATTTTCTGATAAATAACTAGACAAAGATTTATTTTTTATTTCAAATTGTTTCCTTTAGACAGAGACACGTTATGGAATGCATTTCGAGACGTTTAGAGAATCTCCAATCAAAAGTAATTATTTGTAGTGAACCTAAAGTTCATCAGCGCCATGAAGCTTTATTATTAATGATTATATATTCAATTGAAGTAAGTTATTGGTTTTAAATATCTATTTATATGCTATTGGGTGTAGAATTAGTACTAATACAAATTAAAATATACGTGATATATATATATATATATATAGAACTCTCCTATTATAGAATTGGGAATTTAAAACTTTTAATGTGTATTAATAATTAATATAGATCTGATACAAATACTTTCAAAATGTATTTCAGGAAAATTACGATTTTAAATGGTATATGTTTAAAAAGTGTCAAAAACTTATTCAGGTAAGGACATGTACATGCAAGGGGCGGCGCCAGCGGAACGCCACTGGTAGAGCATAGGTAAGACACATTTTGGGACACAGCTATTTAAACTGGGGAAACATATTACCAAAAATATAGTAGTTGGTGTAATAGTTGTGTTTTCATGGTATATTTTGAATAGTATTCATCCTGTAGCTTAAAGAGCGATGGATGGAACTTCTTGTTTGCCATCGGGTGTGCGAAACACTAGAAAAATATTTTTTGTTGCAACAAAATTATTAGAGCTGTCCAAGAGAAGGAATAATTAATATATATTTAATTCTCTAGGATTCGTATTTATTTTCTATTGAAGAAATGTCAAAAGAACAACGAATAGTATATATTTCAAGCATGTTAGAAAGCCTTGACGAAAATTCTTTATGTCAAGAGAAGATGTTGGATAGTTTGCAATCTGTTGCAATGTTTCGATTCCTATCTCTTTCCATGTCAGGTTTTATTCCATTTGAATCCCCAACAGAATCTCAAATTCATGACCTATTTCTACAGTATAAAACATTGATTGAGTTAAATTGTCATGAAAATGTTCATGATTTTTTCTATAGAGCTGTTTATCAGCGAATTGGTTTTGATCTACATATATTTTGTGAAACTAATGCTGAATTCTTGTGGATAATCCCAGAATATAAACGAATTTCGGATCAGGTTTCTTTTAGTTTTTTTTCATATAAACTATGAACTAATTTTATGCTCAAGTAATAGTTCCTGAATTTAATATGTTTAGTATACTTCCTATATATCCTTACTATAAAACTCACGTAATGAAGAATGCTGTCACTTGTCAGAATGGTTTTTTAAGAATGCTGTTTTTATTTCGTGGGGGGTGGGTGATTGTCATTTATTATTTGGTAGAATGAATGGGAGAATGAAAGTAGTGATTCTTTGATTTCATTCAAAGAAATATCAGTGACGAAACATCCGCCATTCCTTAAAAACCATTCTGACAAGTGACAGCATTCTTAAAAAACCATTCTGGCAGGTGACAACTAGGATAATTCTGACAAATGACAGCTTCGAAATTCTGACAAATGCATGTATCCCCTGAAAACTACCACAGCCTACGTAACTATAGCATACTCACGGTACGAATTTTACTTCACCATGGATTAAGTCTATTTTGTAAACAAACCATATTGTTTGAAATAAATTTGACCACGATAAAATGCAGTGTTAATAATACTCCAACAAAGGTTACAGGGTCAGCCAGTCAGTATCTCGAAACAACGGTAAAGAAGAAGCGATAATTGATTGAAATTGCTCTAGAAATCCAAGAGTGCGTGTTACTTAGGTCATTTCATAAGTACTGAGCCGTGATCTGTATTCAGAAGTTAGTGAAAACAAGCGCGCTTCGATTGCTTGCGCTGCGCGGCTGGCGGGCACAAAGTGTCCGCCGGAGGCTCCCTTCGGTCGCCTAGAGTCACATTGGTTAATTATAAGGGAGATATCATCTCTAAATATGTCTGGCCTACTGCTATAATCGATATCACTCGAAAAATCACCAAATTTGTCAATTTTAAAAATTTTGATGAGTAATGATGACGTCATAACAAAGCGATGAGACATCATTTTTTGATAATAGTTGCATCATATGTGAGATATGTTAGTATACATCCTTACTATTAAAACTCGATTAATCTCTCTCTCTCTCTCTCTCTATATATATATATATATGTAACGAATTGATTGAAGAAACTGCCTGTCATAGAAAGCTAATTTTTAGCATGTGGGAATTTTTTTTACTATGGCTCCAGTAAGTTCTGAGCTCAGAGCAAAATATCGGCTCATCATGGAATTATGACGTCATTGTCACATTTTTTAAAAGTTAAGCAACAGAGTTATTCGAGGATAACTCAGCCATTATAGGGGATAGAAGGCTGAAATTTTAATAGAATATGTATACTAACTCACATATGATGCAACTATCATCAAAAAATGATGATTCATCACTTTGTTATGACGTCATCATTACGCAGCAAAAAAAATTGTGGTGATTTTAGGTGATTTTTCTAGTGATATCGATTATCACAGTAGGACAGACATATTTAGAGATGCTATCTTCCATATAATCAACCAATGTGACCCCAGGCGACCAAAGTGAGCCACCGACGGACACAAAGTGTCCGTCAGCCGCGCAGCGAAAGCAAGCGAAGCGCGCTTGTATTCTATTAAAATTTCAGCCTGTTATCTCCTATAATGGCTGAGTTATGCTCGAATAACTGTATTGCTTGACTTTTAAAATGCTGACAATGACGTCATAGTTCCATGATGAGTCGACATTTTGCTCTGAACTCAGAACTTACTGGAGGCATAGTCTAAATACTCCCACATGCCAAAAATCAGCTTTCTGCTCCCGGTAGTTTCTTCAATCAATTCGTTAGAGGCAGGGCCGGCGGAAGCGGGGCGGCTGGGGCGGCCCGGGCCGCCCCACTTTTTGTGTGAATTTTTGGTACAGGACGTACAGCGGAACCCCTCTTAGCGACCACCTCAGAATAACGAACATTGTTCTGGAACGAAACCCTATTTTCAACCCCAGAAATACGACCAAAATACAAATTACAATTCATTCTTCCAGATCTAGATTGTTATTTATTTGTCAAATTAGTATTGTTTTCTATTGATCAATATTTCCAAATCTTGGGCAATAGGAAACAATACAATACTAAATTGACAAATAAATAACAATCTAGATCTAATAGTATAAAATGAAAAGAAAAATAAGATGAAATATCAGTTATATATTTGAGTTAGCGCGATGGCTTCATTTGATGGCAATAGCCGACTACAAACACCGGCGATCGGTGACAAGCCGCACCAACCTTCCTCTTTTCGCTTTTCCAAACGTGAGTTTGGAAATACCTTAGTGATGAAACGTTCGTTTCAACGGAAGTGGTTCGACAGGTGGTCTTGGCTGCACTACGAGGAAAACCTAGACCTTGCCTTCTGTTTTACGTGTGTCACTGCTTACCAAAATAATCTCCTGCAATCTGCTCATTGCTTGGAACCGACTTTTATATCGACTGGCTTTTCTAACTGGAAGGATGCTATAGCAAAATTTTCTAAGCATGAATGTAGTCTGTCACAAAGATTCCGTGCTGAAGACGATTACCCTCCCGCTACAACAAGTGATATCGGTGAAATGCTGTCTTCGCAACTCGCAAAAGAGCGATTGGAGCGTTGCAAGTGTCTCCTCAATTTGTTATCAAATGCTCGCTTTCTTTCAAGACAAGGACTTGCCTTTCGTGGTGACGTTGAGGAGTCTGATTCCAATTTCATGCAACTGATTTATCTCCGTTCTGAAGACAACCGCAAGCTTGTCGACTGGGTTCATCAAAAGACAGACAAGTTTTGGAGCTTTGGGCTGAGTCTTTGGAGCGTGTCAAGGATACGGAGTTGAAGGCGAGGATACAAGGTGTTGCTGCTCAGATGATGAAATTTGACTACTTTTTTGGCGTTTCTCTTGGTCTGCTGATCTTACGCCACACCGATAACCTCAGCAGAATGTTGCAGAAAGCAGATATGTCGGCAGCAGAAGGTCAAGTTATAACAGCCATGACCGTTTCCACCTTGAGGTCCTCCCGCAATGATGCCAGTTTTGATCTATTCTGGCAGAAGATCACTGCTTCAGCAGAAAATCTTCAGATTGATCGTCCAGTTCTACCCCGTCTTCGAAAGGCCCCCCGCCGATTCTATGATGGAACCGTACCTATCCTTCATGTGACGGTGGAATACTACTTTCGAGAGATTTATTTTGAGGCGCTTGACCTTGCTATTTCCGGCATCGAAGATCGTTTCAACCAACCTGGTTACCAGACCTATGCAAATGTCCAAGCGCTCCTCCTCAAGGCAGCAGGTGTACAACCATATCAAGAAGAACTTCAATTCGTTCTCGACTTTTATGGTACTGATTTTGATTATCTACTCCTTCCAGCGCATTTGGAAATATTTTCAAATAGTTTTCCAGGTGAAGGAAAAATATTTTTGTCAGACATCCTTAAATTCTTTCGAATTTGCATACCAGGTCAGTTGGGGCTGATGTCTCAGGTCAGTAAACTAGTGAGGCTAATGCTTGTGATGCCAGCCACCAATGCAGAGAGTGAAAGATCCTTCAGTGCTGTGCGACGTATCAAGACATATCTTCGCTCGACGATGTCTCAGCAGCGTCTGAACCATTTAATGCTTTTACACATCCACAAGAAGCTCACCGATGACCTCAACCTTGTGGATGTTGCAAATGACTTCATTGCTGGCCATGATCACAGGAAACAGGTGTTTGGTACCGAGTTCAAGCCGGATGATCTTCAATAATTACAATGTTGCTATAGTAGAGTATTAGAGAAATTGAATGATATAACATTATTTGATCCCGTAGTTGAGCAGCTAGTATACTCCATAATCGTAATATATATATGGGAGCTTGGGAGGGGTTGCGAACACATTGACCGTAATGTAAATTTTTTTGACTCTGCGATCATCATGATTGTCATCTCAATTCAAGGCCGCCCCACCTCTCACGAGCTTCCGCCGGCCCTGGTTACAGATATATATATATATATATATATACATATACGTAGATTAATCGAGTTTTAATAGTAAGGACAAGCGCGCTTCGCTTGCTTGCGCTGCGCGGCTGGCGGACACTTTGTGTCCGCCGGAGGCTCCCTTCGGTCGCCTAGGGTCACATTGGTTAACTATATGGGAGATAGGATCTCTAAATATGTCTGTCCTACTGTTATAATCGATATCGCACGAAAAATCACCAAATTTATCAATTTTAAAAATTTTGATGAGTAATGATGACGTCAAAACACAGTGATGAGTCATCACTTTCGAATGATAGTTGCATCATATGTGAGGTATGTTAGTATACAGATTCTATTAAAATTTCAGCCTTCTATCTCCTATAATGGTTGAGTTATGCTCGAATAACTGTATTGCTTAACTTTTGAAAATGTGACAATGACGTCATAATTCCATGATGAGTCGACATTTGCTCTGAGCTCTGAACTTAGTGGAGCCATAGCCTACTATAATAAGGCCTGTTTCATCGTAACTTGATAACCACCATGGATGCACAACTTCTATCGTAACTTGATTACCCTGAGTTACTTGAATAGGAGTGTTAAGTTGAATTGGGATTCGACCGAGCACCCTTGAAGTGTTAATTTTAAAACCAACTTCCGATTTGAATAAATTCGATGTTATTGGAAAGAAGAGGATCAGACGTTTATGAAAATGTATGACAATTTTAATTGTTATGCCTCTTAGGCTAGTTAAACCGAGTACAGTCTCAACAATATTGTTAGTAGTTCATCTAAAATTCCAATTCAAGACTTTGTACCCATATTTCTTAATAACAGGCGTTTATTGGATTGAAATATTACTGCTTAAAATCATGCTCACTCTGGTAACTAGCAAGAAGGGTATACGTCCGAACTAACTGAGCGCCAACTCTACCAACCTATAGCTCCCAAGAAATTTGGAATTTTCCTATGAAATTTAAACTGCATAAACGCCTGTTATTAAGAAATATGGGTACAAAGTCTTGAATTGGAATTTTTTAGATGAACTACTAACAATATTGTTGAGACTGTACTCGGTTTAACTAGCCTAAGAGGCATAACAATTAAAATTGTAATACATTTTTCATAAACGTCTGATCCTCTTCTTTCCAATAACATCGAATTTATTCAAATCGGAAGTTGGTTTTAAAATTAACACTTCAAGGGTGCTCGGTCGAATCCCAATTCAACTTAACACTCCTATTCAAGTAACTCAGGGTAATCAAGTTACGATAGAAGTTGTGCAGCATCTAATTATCAAGTTATGATGGTAATCAAGTTACGATGGTTATCAAGTTACGATGAAACAGGCCTCAGAGTAACTTGCGAATTTGGCACTAGGGATGCAGTAGAAGATGGTTGAAGAAATACTTGAGCTGCCTTAAATCATTAACAAAGCACAATAGAGTTTAGGAATGTATTACCAGCATATATAAATATGGTGTCAAAGCACCCATATCCGTTGTTAAAATTTAGATTAGTCATCAAATGATTGCGCAATAGGCTATATTTGGGTCAAATTTAGTGATTTTCTGAGTTCGTTTATGGGCACTTCTAAGTGTTTTTATTACAAGTTTTTTCGCATAGAACTGAGAAGTGAATGTGTTAATACGAAAAATTTTGCATTTTTTCATGGAATGTTCTTACATTACAGTGTTGCAATGGAAACCTGTTTTGGTCAGTTGGGGCTATATCTTGAAAACAGCGGTAGCTAGACATCCAAATTTAATCCCATTTGATAGCAAATAGGCTACTTCCTATTAAGCTATAATACAATTTATATGTCTTAATTCAATAATTTTCGTGTTATTAGACAATTTATCATATTGGTCACATTTGGTAATTTGTCGAATATCTCGTAAACCATTGACTTTAGACACAGAAATTGTATTATAGCTAAATAGGAAGTAGCCTATTTGCTATCAAATGGGATTAAATTGGATGTCTAGCTATCGCGGTTTTCAAGATATAGCCCCAACTGACATAACACGTTTCCACAGCAACACTGGAATGTAAGAACATTCCATGAAAAAATTCCAAATTTTTAGTATTAACACATTCACTTCTCAGTTCTATGCGAAAAACCTTATAATAAAAACACTAAGAAGTGCCCTTAAACGGCCTGTGAAAATCACTAAATTTGACCCAAATATAGCCTGTTGCGCAATCATTTGATGACTAATCTAAATTTTAACAACGGATATGGGTGCTTTGACATCATATTTATATATGCTGGTAATACATTCCTAAGTCCTATTGTGCTTAGTTAATGATTTAAGGCAGCCCATGTATTTCTTCATCCATCTTCTACCGCATCCCTGGTTAAGTTACTCTTAGGCCTTATATATAGTAGGCTATGGTGGAGCCATAGCCAAAAGACTCCCACATGCCAAAAATCAGCTTTCTGTGTCTGGCAGTTTCTTCGTTTGAATAGTAAGTATATACTATTTTCGATTTGTCCATTGAATAGCTGAGGAGATCAGCTTTCGATTTGCATATAAGATTGTTGTGATAGAACAATTATGGTGATTGGTACGTTCGATTTATATACATGGTTTAGGTGACTGTTGAAAAATTGGAATCTCCCCATTGAAAATGGCTTAAAAATGAATTTGGTGATATTTTATTGAATTCGTGGAATAGGATCATTAAAAGGTCAAATAATTAAGAACATATGTGTGATGAAGTAAACGGGAGGTGTTCAGTACAATAACCTGTGATAAAAAGTAATTATGCAACTTTACGTGGATTTTTTCCCAATTTTCCCACCCTAAAAATGGGACAAAAGTGGTAGTATACCATTTCATAAACAATTTATTCCCCAGCCTAAAACCATAATGCTACAAATAAATCAATATTTATGGGGGTTTTTATATGTAGAATTTAATGGAAGGTCAGTTTTAATCCAAATTTGCTCAGAAATGAAATACAGCCTTATGGAACTCAAAATTCACGTTTGAAGGCAGTATCCTAAACTGATGTACTTAAATTGGATGTAGGAACCACAATAATTGTTCTATCTCACAACAATCCTATATGCAAATCGAAAGCTGATCCCCTGAGCTATACAATGGGCAAATCGAAAATAGTATATTTTCACTAACTTCTGAATACAGATCACGGCTCAGTACTTATGAAATGACCTAAGTAAAGCAAGAAAACATCCAACATAACCACGGGAGATTGAGTCATGATTTATATGAAGGACTATTCGTATACGTACATGTTAGTTTGTAGTAAAAGAGAGAGAACTATCACAATGTCTAATTATCACAGGAAATCTTAATGTGGAACAGTTGTTTAGAAATATGCGGAAATATTTATCGGAATGTTGACACATTCCTGCGTTGCTAGGGAAATGTAATTTGACTAATTTGGACTATATCTTGAAATTTTGCTAGACGCATAAATGGTACCGTCTAGTAAGCAATAGGCGACTATTCACCAATAATACACTTTGTCTCTCTAAATATAATAGTTTTATATTTATAGACCAATTTATCATGTACAGTAGAACTCGGTTAGTACGTACACCTCCAGGATGCGGAAAAAGTATGTACTATCCGTAAGTACGTACTGACCGAGTTGATATTACATAGGAATCTACACTAACCCAAACCCGGACAAAAGTATTTGTACACGATATTCTTCCCCATACAAATAGTACTAAATTGATCTTTTCAAGGGAAAAGGATTCAAACTCTAAGAACTATTAAGAGTCTGATTTAAGATACGAAATCTTCACATTCGAATTTGTAATAGATTTGTAACAAATGACTCAACCCAATGAGTAAAATTATCAACCTGTGGCACAAGAGGTAGTACATCACCATCATGTATAGTGATAAAAAGGGAATTATGTAGCACAAGGTGGCAGTGATTGATAATTTGAAATAATTGGGAATTAGTAATTGATTAGAAATATCCTACAATAACTAATTCGAATGCGAAGATTTCGAATTTGAAACCCGATTAGTTGTATCACTTACCGTTTCGGAGTTTTAATCTTCATGAATAGACCCATTTAGTATTAAATGCACATAATATAATGAAGTGTGCAAATACTTTTGTCAGGGTAATTTGGTTCAGAAAAATGAGTACGAACTAAGCCGAAGTACGTCTTATCCCGAGTATGTACTACCCGAGTCCTACTGTATATCCAAAATTATACATTGCTCCATAACTGTATAACTGTTATATTCAGAGAGACAAAGTGTATTATTGGTGAATAGGAAGTCGCCTATTGCTTACCTGATAGTGCTATTTATTAGCATCTAGCATTTGCAAATTTCGAGATATAATCCAAATTACATTTCCCTAGCAACGCAAGAATGTGTTAATTCTTGTACAATTTGATTACGGATTCGGGGATATGTTGTTTATATATGCTGGTAATACATTTTAAAAGTCTATGTGCCTAGAAAAGTGAAATTCCCTAACTATACTAGTCCATCCCTGGTCCAAGTTTTTTGGCGCGGCAGTACCTTATGTATAGATTGCTATGATAATGACTTATGATAGTTAATTCAATGTAGAAGGTTTTATTTTATTTGCTAATGTAATCTCTAGATATATTGATTACTTCACTAATGCGGTAAGGCATATCATTTATTAGATTTTGAAGAATCGTAGGTTCAATCTGTGCCCACCCCTTTTTCAAATCAACAAGGGAGTTTCTCCAAGTATAGACCACAAATTTTTAATGGGGCTCAGGTCGGGAGAGTTACCTGACTAGTCAGCCTTCACCCAATACCTTGGTAAATTCGCAGAGCACCAGGCCTGGGTTAGCTTACCCGTGTGCGCTGGAGCACCATCCTGTATAAAAATGAGTTGACTGAATAAGGCCGAATTATATTCAAGACTGGAATAAGGCCGAATTATATTCAAGACTTCTATTGAATGTATATATATATGATATCAATTCCAATCAATTCCATTGGTTCCCAATTACATTAATTATTCAGTTTCATTAATAAGGATAAGAAAATGTAATTAAATAGAAAGAAATTAGAAAATGAGTAAAAAGGCAAGAAAAGGAATAAGGAAAATGATTATGATGATCAGTAAAGGAGAAAAAAATATCTTAGAACAGTATCCAAAAAGTCAAATTAGGGCAATCAAATATTATCAATTCATAGGAATATTTGAAAGAATTGTTGAATTGGTCCTCTACATACGGGACACTTGTTTAGGTCATCTGAAATGGTAATGATTTCAGTGCAACTTTTGCAAGTTTGTGCATGCCAACATGGAATAATGAGAGCGTCAGCTTCATTGAGAAGACATACCCGACATAATATTTCATTAGTCTATTCTCCTACGTTGAAAATTATAGCAAAATATTCACTTTCTGAAATTACATTTATTTCATCTTGATCAATAGTAGATGGGACTAAGTTTCCTAGTTTCATGAAATCTGTCCTTTGCTGATAACATATGTTGTCTAAGCAATCGATTAAATTGATCTCATCGTGTATTAATTTTCTCTGGAGGTCTTGGATAACTCGATTTTTATGGAGTGTATCAGGTGTTGCATTACTGCGAATTGGGATGTTGTTATCAATTCTTTCTATATCTTTGTAGTTTTAATATAACTTGATTCATTTTTGTTACTTGTATAAAGCCCCAGTAATTAGGATTATGTGAGCAAAATTTTCTTTTCAATTTAGAGTGGAAACTCTCAGTCATTATTTGTTTGTCAATCTGGAATACAGAGAGTCTTGAAGGGCTTATTTGTTCCAACCAGATTCGTTTGTAGTATCTGAGTAGTTTCTTTTTCGTTCTCTGGTAGTGGTAAATCAGGTATCTTGCGTTTGAGATAGTTAAACATATCTATGATTTCCTCAGATGGAAGAAGAAGTATAGAGTCACCAATCCATTTTTTAGTATTCCTGTTTTATATAGTGCTTGGTCGTGATGAAACTTACAACCACTAACTGTTGCATTGGGAAAGTATGATGATAAAGAATTGAATAGTGCTCTTTCATAATCTGTAATTATTCTAGATGCAGTAATTGTAACATCTCTTTAATTTTCTCCACAGCTCGATCATAAAGGGTAGCTGTATTTTTTGTCATCAGAATGTGAATTGCTGATAAAGAACGGGACTTGTAGTCCAGGAAATACTCAACAATTGATTGAATTGCTTAGGGACTACATAAAACGTAGCATCAGCCTGCAATAATGTTGCGTCTCCGCCTGACCGTAGAGTACATATCCATTTAGGGCTCATAAATTCAATTGCCATCTCACCTTGCAATGGTCCATTAATTGAAAATGAATGATATATTTTGAATTCGTCATTGCAAGTTTGCATTAAAGAAATCACTTCTTCTGCATCAAGGGAATTTGTGGTCTGTTTAATCTTCTTCTTTTATACATAGTATTCTCCACTTGTACAAAGCTAATATGTCCACCTACTCCAGACTCATTAGCCTCTTCATCGAAAAGTTCACGAAGCGATCCTTGCGAACATTCAGCTTTTCGTTTAACTTTAGTTAATAGCTTTCTAATTTCGACATTTGTTTCGGAAGCTTCATGATTTGCGTGTCCATTTGTGATTGAAATCATGTCAGAAGAAATTTGGCTCACCCAGGACAACCCAGCTTGAATTCAGTACATCTCGAATATCGGATATCTTTAACATCTTTATCCTTTCTGTAGGTATATCCTCCATTGACATAAATGAACGAGTCTTTGCGACAACCTTCAATAATTTCGTAATTAGTCATTATCGGGATAAGACTGTTAAGATGTATTCTATAATATATACTAGTATAAGTTTGCACTACAAACTATGTACATGTACCTGTAAGTATATGTATATATGTATCAAGTCTGATAAGAAGCCGGATCAGAGAATAACATGTTGGAATCATTTTAGTTGAGAATACTATTATTTGTGTTAAATCAAATCAAATTTGTACGAATAGTAACAAAACAAACATAATTCGGCCTTATTCCCTGATTAATAATTCGACTTTATTTCAGTCATGAATATTATTGGTACTTATTCCATTCGGTTTTATTCAGCTTTCCCATAAAAATGACTTGAGACATGTTTTCAAGCATAGCTTGTTCCAGAATTGTACCAAATCTGATGTTCGGTTGATTGCGTTTATGCAAGTCAGTTTCAAGATGTTCTCACGATAATATTCTCCATTTACACTCTGTTTTTGAAGAATAATATGAAGTTCTGATAGTGCCCTATGCGACATTATGCCCCAAACCTGAATTGTCGCCGGAAATTTAACACTTTTGAAAGACTGAACATCTATCGAACTATGTGACCATACCCTATCGTTCTGCCGGAGGGATTTGTTACCACTTGTATGGATAAACATTGATAGAATTTCTCAAATAGCGATGAAAAGTAGAATGAGATGCCGAGTAACCTGAATAGACTAAATCACGAGCTATTGTCGTTGTAGACTCTCCTCTTTTCTTTTAGAAATAATTTGTGAGTTTAAGGATGCAAGAAAGGATTTTTGGCGTCCGTTTCTGGACAATGTTTCATGAGTGTGAAGGAAGTTAGCTGCGAATTTGGCAGCGAAAATCGAGCACGACATTGCTGGTTATACTTCTGCAACCAGTCACTCGATCGGGATGCCATTTGGTATATACAAGCGTGCTTCGCTTGCTTGCGCTGCGCGGCTAGTCACCATTGATTAATTATATGGGAGATAGCATCTCTAAATACGTCTGTCCTACTATCATAATCGATATCACACGAAAAATCACCAAATTTGTCAATTTTTAAAATTTTAATTTCGGGGGTCCCCCCATTTATAATTTTATGAAAAGTATTACCCATTTGTTTCTACTACTACTAATGTTTACTAGTATTTAATGTTGATATAACCTGACAATTTATAATTGAATTGTATTTCAGAACCGTAAGAGCTGTTCAACCGAGGTCAGCCCATAGGAAACCGCCCCTGCTCTCCCCGTCCGATTTAGAAAGGTCACTATTCTGAAAAGTGCAATGCCTGACGGCTTCTACGCCATGACTGGTCCATCCCGACCTGTTGTAGAAAGGGGCCGCCAGTTATGGCATCCACAATTGCTCCCCTCGTACTAGTTAAGGCGTGACAGGTCGATTCAAAGGTGGTGTTATAACGAGAAACATTGAGAATACCAAAATACTGAGATTGTGCACTTTTTAATTTGGGGTTTATACTCTAATCAAAAGTGTTAATTGAAGACTCATATGAAAACTTGAAAAGTAGTTAATCTTGCTGTGCTTTCAAGGGATTATTATCACACAGCTACAATTTGATGTCATTACGAGCTACGCACTTAGTATCCATGACCTAACATCTGGATACCAGTAAGTATGTAACAAGGTATGCAGTGCTATAAATATAACCACAGCAAGGTATATTATCGAGAAGTAACAATTAGCTAAATAGGCCCTAGTGTTTGAGTATCTAACTCAAGTAAACTGTTCTACTTGAGGTTAACTAATAAACTAAGTAATCTTCCCATGACATCACCTCCCCCTCATTTAGGATCTTCATCGCGAGCGCCATGGGGAGTCTTTATACTGTTCCATGAAACGGGGTTGCCAAAGAATTCCGTCTGCCTGGTTACCCGCGACGACCTTCTCGTTCCCCGATCACCTAATTCCAAATCTACCTCCATTCCATTCGAATTGTCTTGGAGGAATTCCTCGTAAGGTTCGTTGTTCTCTCTTTCCGCCGGTGTTACACCTTCGGGGCTTTCTTCGTGAAATTCATTCTCTAATTCATCTGGAAGTGTCAATCCTATCGGCATTGGAACTGTATTTGCCGCTGATTTTTTGCATCGATTTAGATGTACCCACTTCTCCTTTTGGCTCACGGGATCTCTCAACAATGCATTGGCCCCTTTTCTCTCGCGCACCGTGAACGGACCGATGTACCGTGGATCCAATGAGTCGTGCTTGGCTTCATTGCTTAAATATACTCGATCTCCCTCAGTAATGCTGCTGTCCTTCTTCCCTTTGTCATACGCGTATTTTATCCTCTCTTTAGCCTCTTTTGAATTATTTAGGGCCACCTCTCGCAGTTCTGCTTGTATTCTCTTGAGCTCAGACACAGTATCATGCTCGTCTAGGTTTCCCATCGCATCGTTGTTCTCGAGCATTGCGTCGATCGGTCCCCTCAATCTGTTCCCGTACATCAATTCCTGAGGACATAGTCCGGTAGAGGCGTTCACCAATGTATTACACGTGAAACTAACTTCGCTGAGCAGACGCGGCCATTCTGTTTTGGGGATGTTCCGTTCTAACAGCAGGCACCGCATAACCTGCTTGACTGTACCAATAGAGCGCTCTGCTAAACCATCCCCTTCGGGATGATATGGCGAAGAGTGCCTTTTGTCAATCCCTAACTTTGCACATAGCTTTAGAATTACCTCTCCGTCGACGTTCCGTCCCTGGTCGGACACCAAGATTCTTGGAACACCATGCCTATGTATCCATCCCGATGTAAATGCATTCTCAATGCTCTCAGACGTCTGATCTTGTAGTGCAACTAGTTCAATATGCCGAGTGAACATATCGACAACTAGGAGGAAATACCTGTAACGCTCATCACTCCAGTGGCCACGTCCATAGCAACGGCGGACCTAGGGTGCAACTCTCCCAAATCGTACGGTTGCAAAGTTTGTTTAGGCGTATGACTACTCTTTGACTTGCTGCAGATGTGACATGCCTTGCAAAACTGGGCTATATCCACGTTCATGCCCTGCCAAAAGTAATAGCGCTTTATTGCTTCGAGCGTTCCTTGCCTCCCTGCATGCGACCTACCGTGCACCATGCTAATCACTTTTCCATTTAGAGCATTCGGAACCGCGACTTGTCTTCCTCGACACAACATATCGTCGGTTATATTCATGTCTCGATAAGATTTGAACTTCCCTGAGCATATTCCACCTTGTTTAACCTGCTGCTTAGCGCGGTTGATAGCTTCATCATTCTTTTGCGCTGACCTTAATTCATTGATCCACTCCGGATGACCTGAGAGAACGTAGACCCGATCTTCGAACGTACTCTCGCAGTTAACCTCTTCATCGTAAAAGTTGGTACCCCTGCTCAGTGTATCCGCTACAGTATTGTCACTCCCTTTCCGATATACAACCTCGTAATCTAGGTCCTCCAGTTCCATTATCCATCTCGCAAAGGTATTGCGGGGGTCTTTTTGCTTCTTCATCCACACGAGAGGGTTATGGTCCGTGATCAGGTAGACATGGGTGGCCGCTCTCAAATAGTCGTACCACTTCCGCGTAGCGCTGACCAAAGCCCAAGCTTCTCTTTGACCGGCAGAATACCTCCGCTGACTCTCATTCAATGTCGTGGAAAAGTAACTAATCGGACACAATATAGTACCTGTGCGCGGATCTTTCTGAGACAATACTGCTGCCACCCCCACTGAACTAGCATCAGCCTCAACGAAAAAGGGCGAGTCCCATTTGGGATGGGCTAACACCACCGGTTGGTGGGCAAGCCTCCGGCATAGCGTCTGGAATGCCTCTTGACACTTGACGTCCCAATTCCAGTTAGAAGATTTCCTCATTAGCATGTGTAGTGGTTCGGCGATAGTTGATAGATCCGGGATATACTGCCTATAATAATTTATCATCCCCATAAACCTCTGCAGCTCCTTTATTCTTGTTGGAGTAGGGAAGCTAACGATGCGCTCCACCATCTCGTCCACTGGCCTACGGCCGGCTTCAGAAATCTCGTGTCCAAGGAAAACACCGCTACCGTACCCAAAACGACATTTGTCGCGCCTGAGCTGGATGTTGGCTGCTTTAAAGGATTCGAGCACTCTCTTCAAGTCGATCAGATGACTCTGGAAATCCAACGAATGAGTTATGCAGTCGTCCACATATGACTCTGTATTCTTGGCTCCGTTGAGGGCGACGTCTAGGATACGCTGGAATGTACTCTGGCTGTTACACAGGCCGAAGGGCATCACTAACATCTCGTAGTGGCCACGAGGGACGGTAAATGCGGTTTTCTCTACACCTTCCTTTTTTAGCTTTACACACCAATACGCCGATGCACAATCTAGGAAAGAGAAAATCTTACTCCCCTCTAACGCATCGAAAAGTGATTGTGGGTCTGGCATGGCGTAAGCATCCTTTCTTGTATACTCATTTAGCTTTCGATAGTCGATGGCAAACCGCAAGCTACCATCCTTTTTCTTGACTATTACCACTGGACTGCCCCATGGTGAGTTGGAGGGCCGACAGATACCATTCCGTAGCATCTGCTCTATCTGCCTGTTAATCTCTGCTTCTGTCCCAGGAGACACGCGCCTTAACCTCTGTTTCACTGGCAAGGCCTCACCAGTATCGATGGCATGTTCTCCAAGGTGCGTTGTAGCTGGCTTCTTGGGATTAGGGGCGAAAACTCCATCAAATTCCGTCAGAAGTTCTGTCAACGCCCTTCTTTCAGTTTCGGTCAATCCTGGGTTGACGTCAAAGCGTGCATTGCTATCCACGTCTTGGGAATCACACAATTGAGAAACTACAGCACGTGTAACGGTGGAGCCGCCTCTAATCGAGGCTGGGGGGTGCTTACGAACACCTCCCAGATGCACTTCGCACGAATCCCAGTCAAACTTTACTGACTTGAATTTTCCCAGAAATTCCCGACCCAAGATTACTACTGGTTCACCGCTTTCGAGTACTCGGAATGACTGATCTAATTCTTGTCCATCGCCAACATCTACCTTAAGGTTCACAATCCCTGCCACGGTAACTGGAGATTTACATAACCCATATACCAACCCAGAACATTCCTATAATAAGTGGATTAGTCCTAGGCGTCTAAGGGTAACCTCGTCTATCACCGCAGGGCTAGCCCCCGTATCTAACAGTGCATTCGTTCGTTTCCCATTAAGGCAAATTTCTAGCGTAACACAGCTCTCCCATTCGTTAGGACCAATGGTATAGATTCTGTCTTTCCCACGCGGAGCCGAAAGTGGCTTTGTCTTACATTGATCAGCATCATGACCTTGATTTCCACAGATTGCACAAGTGCGCTTTGGGCAGACCTTCCACCCATGTGCACGGCTCTTGCAGATATAACACTCAAATCTTTGCTTCGCGTCTCTTGGTTTGTATCCACTTCGCACATACTTATTCGTGTCTCTGCGAGTTACTAAAACGTCTGACTCCTGTGCTTCCTTCCCTCCAACTTCCTGGGATTCGAAGGCCTTAAAGCTGGGTTCGACTTCCGCTATTTCTACCTTGCCTAAATCTCGATAGCCTTTGTCAAGTGGTAGCCCGCGTTCTGAAAGCAGGCCCTTTATCTTAACAATGAGCTCTCCTCCTTCCGCTTCACTAACGTTTTCCTTTTCGGCTAATTCTGACTTTATTTTCCCTTGAATCTCCTTGGGTAGTTGTGCGGTAAGTAGCACACATATCGTTCGGACTGAGAGGTTAGCTCGTTTGGCTTCCTTCCGCAGTGAGTAGTAATAATCCCCAATGGTTTCTCCGGGCCTCCACTTCATATCGCAGACACGAAGGATAGAAGTGTATTCATCAGTCGGGGGATCCAGCCGCTCCCTCAGAGTCTTGAATGCTTCGTCGAGAGTAGTGCTCGCCTGAACAACCACCCTTACCACTTCTCGCTCCTCAACACTGCTGCATATGTAAGCGGGAAGCATTCCAATTGCCAGTTTCAAACCGTTTTCTCCTTGGGCCACCAGAGGGCCTGTAGCAGCGCGAAAAAGCAGTTCCCAATTCTCCACTCGTTCTCCAGGTATGAGATGTGGGATAGCCATACTCGAATTGGGGGTAGCCATGATAGTTGAGGTAATTGTTACTTATGTAACAAGGTATGCAGTGCTATAAATATAACCACAGCAAGGTATATTATCGAGAAGTAACAATTAGCTAAATAGGCCCTAGTGTTTGAGTATCTAACTCAAGTAAACTGTTCTACTTGAGGTTAACTAATAAACTAAGTAATCTTCCCATGACAAGTACTGTACTTGTACATAGTACTTCTATACTACATGCTATGTATCAAGGATGTTCAAACGGTGGCCCGCGAGACCATTCGCTGTGGCCCGCGGATAATTCGCTGGTTTTCATTATTCATATATATACAGTAGATTGACGTGCTTCAATCGTCAGATAATATTTGTTTTTTCTAAACACCATATAGAAATAATTATAGATACTCTACAAATGCATTAATGTTCCTAGTATAAATACAGTATTTGCTAACTATAGTTTGCATTTACGAATTCTATCAATTATTAGAGCTTCACAAGTATAACCTAGGAGGCAGAACCTAAATTAAAATGGAGAGTTCTAGCTTAGTTAAATCCAAGCAACATTATCACTCTCATTAGCTAAATTTCGTAGTTTAGGTATATTTTTCTGCAATGTTATTCTACTATGTACATAGTATACCTCAAATCTAAGTTTAGTACTATTGTCCAGTTCAAAAGAGACATCAAATGATTCAAACCCATTCAAAAGATTATAATTTAAGTCAATAACCTGAATTTACAAGTAGAATCCATTGTTCATGCAATATGAGGTCAAATATTATAGCTTGGAAATTGATTAAACTAAAGCCAGAGGCGATCTATGATTTGTGACCCGTAAGGCGGAGCCTAATTTTTAAAGTGGTCCGTAGATTTGAAAGTTTGAGCACCCCTGCAATGTATCATCTGTAGCACTCGTAGCAGTGTGTGTTAGTATTTTATTAGTTAACAAAAACACACTAGTTGTTGTAACTTGTAAGTAATCCAAAGGGATTATTTTATTAAATATGATTTTTGAGCGTACTCGATTACCCTAACTAGCCGTTGAGAGCAAGCCTCTTCGATTATTTTGGTATTACACAACACTTTGTCTAAACAATAAATATCGGCCCAGTAAAAACAACCTAGGATGTTATCTAAACTGCGGAATTCGAATTCAGAATATTTAAATATTGATCAAAGTTGAATCACATTGCTTACATTCTTGAAAAATAACACGTAATCAATAAGTTTGCAATGCTCTATTATTATAATAGAAGACACAGACACGCCCATACACACTCAAAGATACATAAAAAACAACGCAATAATACAGAATCTTAAAGATTAACGATGTATTTAATGCTTGTTTCCGGAAATAATTAGAGCTTGAAATCGCTACATTAATACAAATGGGGGGACCCCCCCCAAATCGAGGATAATAATAATAAAAATTGGGGGGTCCCCCCCCAATTTGAAGGGGGCCCCCAAAATGAGATACAAAATTTGATAGAAATGGGGGTCCCCCCCAACTGAAACCCTACAGCCATGACCCCCAATTAAGTGATGAAGTTACTTTCTACTTTTTTCTTGATTTTTATACATCAAAATGAATGAATAATTTGTAGTACTTGTATATTAAAGTACAATATGGAATGTTAGACTCCTCCGGTCCGCGTGCTTATAGATGTTAATCATTCTTCCCGTGGGCTGAAAAGTTTGCCGACCCCTGGTATTGTACTTCATGGCCCTATAGACATTTAACATATTGGGCTTAATTTTCATTAAGTTAGCTCATACTCATGGTTTTCCATAAATTCAATTACTGAGTAAACATACAAAAAAGAGTCCCAAGTTTGTCTCTACCTTTGCTATCCAATTATACCATCTAGACATCCCACAAACAAAGTACCGCGCTGCCAAATGAGTCCTTGTTATGATCGAGTGCAGAAACCTATGCATTGAGCAATAGCTATACTCACTTGGTATTGCAGGTAGCCCAGCACTTTGTGGGATGGGGAAGGTGGAGGTAAACTGAGTATCTTTTTGATATTGTTTGTATCACTATATTAAGGTGGAAAGACTCCAACATGCTAAAAATAAGCTTTCTGTGCCTGAAAATTTCTTCAATCAATTCGTTACAGAAATTTTAATATAATGTATACATTAATATATCTCAAATATGATACAATTATCATCAAAAAATTTCGGTCGACCGACCAAAGTGCAGTTCCAGTAAGTGACAGAAAGGAATGTGAAATATGAATATCTAAATACTTCATACTTATTTTAGAGTATTCTAAGTGTAACATTTGAAATCTACAAATGGAAATACCCTATATTGCCGTTAAGAGCTCACTTTTAGCAACTGAGGAATGCATAGACAATCCAAATAAGATTTTCAGACTTTTTGGATTAAGGCCTTCCAATTTTTATTCTATAAAAAATCAAACATTATAAATGCAGATAACCATGTCTTAAATGAGCTAGCTCTTAAAAGAGCCTATTGCGCAATCACATGATGACATATCGAATTAAACACAAAGTTTTCCATTTCGTCAACTTAATAATGCAATTTTTTTATTTGAATTGGGCCGACTTCTCTCCTGAGCCGAGTTCATCAGTATTCCTTTGAATCCCCAATGGTCCGCGACGTCGAGATACTGCAATTGAAGAGAGCAAAGAAAAGGAATAATTCGGTCATTAGATTAACTCGCAAAGCACCAAGTTCTTAGGGTTTGTGTTACCAATAAGTATACTACTCATTTATAAGGCATGCAGCATGGTTGAAACCAAGCCGGACACTCTTACTAGACACACAGTCTGTCCCATAATTATTTTGGATTATAAAACTCTTAAATTCAAAAGCTAGAGATGCCATAATATTGATGATTCTAAATGCTAATCAATATGTTGTTTATTAATTTATTTCATAACCATTGTTATCGTTAACAATTGGCACTTTTTTCATTGACCGCCAATATAGTTCGAGGAAAATACATCTATACCTTACCAAATAGCAGTCACGTCATCTTTAAGACCCTTTAGAGTCACTGGACCGCGTTCGATAATTTATTTATTCAACCTAGCAAACAAATTCTCAATCAGGTTGGCATCCGGTCTCTGACTGGGCCAGTCTATGGTGTTTTGAGGCATTTTTCTTTCATCCAAGTCTTGATTACCTGTGTATTTTGGGTCGTTGTCTTGGACCAGAAACCATTTCTTTCCGTGAAAAGCATTTGGTTGTTGCAACAAATGTCCATTTAAATTATTACAAAATATCAGTTAGAATACCCCAAAAATGTACAATGGAGAGGTTCCCACTAATGAAAATTCCGCCTATATACAAGTAGTATGGATTTTCTTGGTATGTTTAGCGGTTGGGGGAGTCCTGATATGACCACTCTTAGTCCACATGCGAATAATCGAGTTTTAATAGTAAGGATATTTTCGAAGAAAATTTTACTTGGGGATAGTCTTGACCGAGTTTTTGAGATATATTAATATACGCATTCTCTTAAAACTTCAGCCTTCTTTCTCCTAAAATGACTGAGTCATAGTCGAAAAATGAAGTTTCTAATTATAAAAAATGTGAAATGACTTCGTAATTCCATGAGGAGTTGACATTTTCGTCTTAGGTCAGAACTTAGTGGAGCAAAATACTCCCACGTGCCAAAAATTAGCTTTCTTTGCCTGGCAATTTCTTCACTCAATTCGTTATACTGTATATATACACATATATGCCCATTAACCGAGTTCTAATAGTAAGGATATCATATATACGTATATATAAGAATTATATTATGCATTATATTCATTTAGATAGAATTTTCATCAATTTTAATTTTCTAAAATTTTTCCATTAGAAATTTTCACCCGATGTCTTCTCTATACTATATGGTGATCATTATGAATCTTGTCATAGTTATATTATTGATGTTGCTTGTAAAAACTTCAGCGAAGATATATATATAGTAAGTGCTTAATATTTATGTACAGTAGAACTCGATAATCTAACACCTGTAGATGTAATTCGGAACACCTCTAAAATCGTACCATGCATTTTATACTGCATAATCCGACAATTTGTTAATCCGACGCTTTTTTCGTTTCACAACGAATGCCGAATTGTGTAGGTTATACTATATAGTAATGTTTTGTATACGTACAGATTATATGTTCCGCGCCAAGTTTGAATTTACGCCAAATAAGAATATTCCTATTTGGTACGAAACACATCGCACGTTGTTTGTATATTAAAAAAACGCATATATTTTACAGCATGGTATATCTTATATATTAAACACTAGGATTTTGTTTGTTTGTTTATTTGTTTGTTCGAATTGATTGAAGGATTAGCAAGTAATAGAGATATGAACATTAGCATGTAAGTGATATCATATTATTAAATGATGAGTATGGGATTAAGTTCGAAGATCTAAGTAGAATTTTCACACTCCCCCAAAAACTGCAAAACAACTTTTACATTTTCTATACAACAAGCGCGCTTCGCTTGCTTACGCTGCGCCGCTGGCGGACACTTTGTATCCGTCAGAGACACTTTTTGGGTGCCTAGGCTCACATTGGTTAATTATAGGGTAGTTAACATCTCTAAATACGTCTGCCTTACTGTTATAATCGGTATCACTTGAAAAATCACAAAATTTGTCAATTTCTTTTTTGCAGCGTAATGATGACGTCATAACAGAGTGATGAGTCATTATTTTATGATGAGAGGTGTATCATATTTGAAATATATTAATATACATATTCTATCAAAATTTCAGCCTTCTATCATCTAAAATGGCTGAGTTCAAGTCGAAAAACTAAAATTGCTAATTATAAGGAAGGTAACAATGACGTCATAATTCCATGATGAGTCACATTTTCGTCTGATGTCAGAATTTAGTGGAGTCATAGCCAAAAGACTCCCGCATGCCAAAATTCAGCTTTCTGTCTTGGCAGTTTCTTCAATCAATTCGTTATAGAGATAGATTTACATATACGTATACACACAATACTACGAGGGGAGTTCAATATATTCTTAGCCTACCACACTTTTCTTCATTATCATGGAGAGAAATTTTGCAAGCTTGTTTATTGACATACCTAAGCCCATCTTTAAACAACAAACCTCTTGGATCTAGCCATTTATTATCAACAAGTCTATTTATATATAGCCTCTCTAAATTTATCCAAAAATGGACAGAATTGAATACAGAGCCGCATAAAGTTTTTGACTTTAGAAGGGAATGCACTGATGGACATCCACCAAAGGTTAGCTATCGTTTGTGGTGATTCAGCTCCTTCGTACGCGACAGTAAAAAATTGGGCAGGGAAACGAGACGTGGTAGGGTACAACTCCAAGATGAACCGAGATCAGGGAGGCCTGTTGAAGTCACTACTGAGAAAAATGTGGACAAGGTGAGGAAAATGCTCGAAGAAGATCGCCGAATTACAGTGCGAGAAATAGCTGTTGAAGTATCGTCCTCGATTGGAACCGTAGTCAGCATTTTACATGACCATCTAATCTTGAATAAAATTTGTGCCAGATGGGTCCCCAAATGTTTAACTAAATAAATGGAGCAAGTGAGGGTAGACGTTAGCAAGTCTCTCTTATCAAGATATCATCAGGACCCTTCAATACTATACCGAAAAATTGTCACGGCAGACGAAACATGGCTTCATCACTATGATTAGGGTTGCCAACCCTCCCAGAATCTCAACCAGTCTCCCGGAAATTAGCAAATCCAATCCAGGGAGGTTTTATCGTAAATATCAGCAGAAGTATACATTCAAGCAGCATAATAGTGAAGGCATTCTTCTTATTGATTGTGTACCCCGTGGTCAAACGGTTACCGGTATGTACTATTCATCCCTGTTGCCCAAACTCCGGCGGAATATAAAGGATAAGAGGCGTGGTATGCTCAGAGCTGGAGTGATCCTTCACCATGATAATGCTGCAGTTCATACCTGTAAGCTTACAACTGCTGAAATTCGTCAATGTGGATTTGAAACCCTTCCTCACCCACCGTATTCTCCTGATCTGGCGCCAAGTGACTTTCACCTGTTTCCTCGACTAAAACAAAACCTACGTGGTGAGAAATTTGACAATGACGAAGAAGTTATCGATGCCGTAAATAGGTTTTTTGACACTCAACCAAAGACTTTCTTCCACAGTGGATAAAAACTGTAAACGTTGGGAAAAGTGCATTGATCACCTAGGCGATTATGTTGAAAAATAAAGTTCAACTACTTGATGTAATTATAGTTTTGAGGGTGAGGCTAATTACTTATTGAACTCCCCTCGTATGTACATTAATCGAGTTTTAATAGTAAGGATACAATATACGTATACGTACATACTTATAGCTTCACTCTCACAAAAGAAATCAATTACGGCACCACAATAAAGTGTCATTGTTATTAATAGATAACTTTTAATGACTATCTTATCTTAATTTATTATAGTGTACAACAATAAAAAAGTATGTGCGATATTCATACCCTTATGTGCATATTGTATTTTCACACCTTTTAGAAATTAATGTGCTAGAGATTAGTTTTTAACAGTTGAAATGGGTTTTTTGAATAGCGGATGTTTCGTCAATGATATTTCTTTGAATGAAATTATTGATCATACAGTTTCTAAAACCTATATTTTTCTAATATGCATTTTATCTCCTGTATTGCTCTTATAAATTATAATCTCCAAAATTATCACTTCCACTCACCCACTCATTCTAACAAATACTAAAATGCAAATCATTCACCCCTTCACGAAATAATAGTTCCACTTTCACTCTCCCATTCATTCTATTCAGTTTTATAAAAAATTCTGGTTTCCCAACAGTTTGCAATCAATAATTTCATTCAAATAGATATCAGTGACGAAACAGCCGTTAACGGGTTTTTAGAGATGTAGATTTCGAATATCGTATTTTCGAATCTATATGATAAATTATTTGTTTAATTTGTTGTTTTGTTTTTCTTTAGGAAAGACCCAAAGATATTAGTTTAGAATTTCTTAGTTTCTCTCTTTTTGATTTATCTATCAATTCAACAATCAATTTATCACAGAGTATCAATGAACAGGTAATGTTGTATAACATTTTCTTTATATTTAAAATTTGCATTGTAATTATATTTGCCAATTTTTGTAAAATAAAGATAAACCTGATTGAACCATAAAATACATTTTTGGCCTTCTATAACCGATACTTTGCCTTTCCTGTAATAGTAACACTGAACACTAGATACTGTATAACTAACAATTTATACAAAGTTATAACACCATTCTTTCACTCAATACAGTATAAGGACCGATATCAGAGGATAGGAATTTAAATAAAAATCTATCGGTTTATCTTATTAGCAGAGTTGCCATGGAAATGGGAATTTATGGGTTTCCTATATGGGATGGGAATTAATGAGTTTAAGCCTATTGATATTCCCACATGTAGGAAACTTTGGGGATTCTATGAGCATATTTGGGTTTCTGTGGGTTTCTGTAGGTATTCATGTGGGTTTCGTGGGTATTTCCTGTGGATTTCTGTCGGTATTCCTACAGAAACCTGTGGAAATGGGTATTGAATTCCACTCCCACTGCTACCCTGCTTATTAGACATTAATGACATTAAGATTTCATTTCCTGTTAATATCCACTAAATTTTATTTGTATTTTAGTCAATTTTATCAATTATTGCTATCATTCAGAACAATTTTTGTTTAAATAAATTACCTTGGAGACCACCATTGCGTATAGAATGTATGTTTTAATTAACAATATTAAATACTTATTTTTATTGCCCTGCGTGCGACGAATTATTTCGATATACAGTCTCTACAGTTGGCACACTCGAGACTATATTTTCTTTTTGTTAATAATATTGAATGAACTATTCAATATTTACGACAGAGAATAATGTTCACTATTGGATGTTTGACAGTAATTAAATAGGAATTAAGTTAATTTAACTTCCTTAGATTAATCGTCAAGACTTTATGGAATACATGAAGAAAAATTGTTCCCTTTTGTTGTTAAGTTGTTTACAAGAAAGATCGAGTCTAAATATTGCTATACTTAGACTTTTATGGCATTTGACATTTATCTTGAGATCACACAGATATCCAGCTATTTTTAAACAAATTTCGTATATTTTTGGAAATCCTGAAGCACTCGAAAAGACATATTTCCCAACAATGGAGGATTCAGGATCTGATTTCGCCAGATCAATTTTAAACATGAGAGGAAACACGACTGGAAATTGGTACTCTTGCAAGAATGGACATATTTATTTCATTGAAAACGTAAGCCAATTAAACTAGTTCATCGATTTTTACCAACCATATAAATTTGTAGATTACGTAGCAAATTTGAAATATCTTCATTATTCAGGACTTATTATATATACAAACGCGCTTTGCGCACTTGTGTAGCTAGCCTATGGGTTTTAAATAATTCCTAATATTGATTACTTTCACCAATTCATTTCGAAATTTGTTTAATACAAGCGCGCTTCGCTTGCTTGCGCTGCGCAGCTGGCGGACACTTTGTGTCCGCCTGGAGTCACATTGGCTAATTATAAGGGGGATAACATCTCTAAATACGTCTGTCCTACTGTTATAATCTATAGCGCACGAAAAACCACCAAATTTATCAATTTTTAAAATTTCGATGAGTACTGATGACGTCATAACAAAGTGATGAGTCATCATTTTGGATAGGATAGAAGCATTTTGCACCAGAAATTGTGCAAAGAAGAGGACTGAAATAGTGCTTTAGCTCCTGAATCTTGCTTCAGTCTCACGAACTCCTCTTCGGTGATATCATCGTCGATGATGGCGTCTAATGATGCACTGAAAGGGTCTCGAGCAACAGCGAATGACTGGGTGTCGAGCTCGGGAAAATAGTTTTCGAATTGACCGATCAGTGACTGAATATGTTCAGTAATTCCGTGTGAAATATGCTCGAGATCGATGTCTTCCGATTCTTCCATGTGTGCAGATAGACGCGGAAATAAAACGAAGCGGTTGTGACTCACTTTATCTTTCAACAAAGCCAGTGTTGCAAGAAACCCTTTAATTTTGTCATGGAAGAGCATCATGTTCGTATCTTTCCCTTGAAGCGTACGATTTAGTACATTGATACGTTCAAAAATGTCACTCAAATAGCACAAGTTAGCAACCCAGTTACTGGACTCAAGCATTGTTACTCATTCATTCTTATTTTGTGTACGTAGGAACTCTTTTAATTCTTCACGTAGCTCGTAAACACGTAAAATAACATTTCCTCGTGAGAGCCAATGTACCTTAGTGTAGAACAGTAAGTTTAAGTGGTCAGCGTCCATTTCATGACAGAATAATCTGAATAACCTCGTGTTTAGGGCACTCGATTTGATGTGATTTATTATTTTGATCACCTGCGAAGAGACGTTCATCAAGCTTTCTGGCATTGTACGGGCAGCCACGCTTCCCGATGGATCATGCAATGTATCATCAGTGCATGAGGAGCCACTTGCTGTAATTTCGTTTTGAAGCCGGAATGCTTCCCAAGCATTGCAGGAGCTCCATCTGTTGTAGATCCAATTAATTTATTGAATTCTAGACCTTCTTTATTGTAAAAAGAATTGATTTTGTTGAAAATGTCTTCTCCTTTAGTTGTCATCTCCAATGACTTGCACATTAAAGGCTCGTCGACAAAATCGCAATATTTGATAAACCTGATCCAAATCATTAATTGTCCGCATGATGCAATGTCAGTTGATTCATCCAGCTGTATTGCATGCCAAGGTAACTCCTTGATAGCAGCTATATTCTGGGCGGTAATGTCCTCACATATGTCACAAATTCTGCGATGAACAGTGTTATTTGAGAGAGGAATGATTCCGAGTTTACTAACCATTTCTTCTCCGATCATGAGAGAAACCATTTCCTTGGCACATGGCATTATCAGCTCCTCTCCGATGGTGTGTGGATGTTTAGCTTTTGCAATGCGCAATGAAACCCGATAAGAAGCTTCCAGAGCATGCTCATTGTTCTGACTATATTTAGCTTGTTTATCCAAGCGAGTGTCTCTAAGGGAGGTCAACTTCCGTTCGAAAAAGGAGCGATCTCTATCTTTGTACGCTGAATGTTTTGAAGACAGATGTCGTTGTAATTTGTTCTGTTTCATGGATTCACTCGAAAGTACTTCGTAGCAAATAACGCACTGAGATTTCTGGAGCCCACAATCTGTCACATAATAGAAACCAAGTTCAATGAATTTGTCTTGGTAATGTCGTTCGCGTGATGCTCCCGCCATCTCCCTGCACGAAACGTAACTCTAGAGTCTAAACTTAGTATTAGCAATATAAAATGATGGGTATAGGAACGAATACGTGCAATAACGAAAAAGATTAGAGATTAGTTCGCGACCCCAATTGGGGTCGCGACCCATAGTTTGGGAACCACTGTGCTAGTAATATATTCCCAAGCTCTATTGTGCTTCTTAATGATTTAAGGCAGCTCATGTATTATTTCAACCATCTTACCGCATCCCTAGTCCCAAATCCGCAAGTCACTGTAAGGCCTTTTATACAGTAGGCTATTACTATATATATATATATATTAACTCAGTCATTTTAGGTGATAGAAAGCTGAAATTTTAACCCGATGTGTATATGAATTGATCTCAAATATGATACAACTCTCATCAAAGAGTGATGACTCATCATTCTTTTATAAAGTCATCAAAAATTTAAGAATTGACAATAGTGGTTTTTCGAGTGATACCGATTATAGCAGTAAGACAAACATGTTTAGAGATGTCATCTACCTTCTTATAATCAATCATTGAGCGCCCATTGGGCGCCTCTGGCGATACAACGTATTGAGTAGGCTATGGCTAGACTGATTGTAACTGTTAGAATTTTGAAGTCTTTTGATAGAATTATCTCAACTACAAAGTGCAACCCATGGACTCCAGGAGTTTACCTACATCTACTCGTATTCAGATAATACAGGTAAACCTCCCAAAGCGGCACCCATCGGGAGAATGATTTTGTGCCGCTTCTTGGAGGTTGCTCGTATACACCCTTAATATATTATTCAAAAGCTAAAATAGCATATATTGATACTAATACGTAGTAATCGGTTATATGAGTCTAAATTGGTTATAAAGACGTTTTTCTCTAATCATTTGTGAGAGGTTACCATGCTTATATGGATATTTGGACTCCAGAGGAAGGAGAACGTTTGAACTTAATCGGGGAGCAAGACAATATTAAATATAAGTATGCAGTATCAGTTATGAAAGACGGCCTGGTTGTAGGCCATGTCCCTTATAATCTAGCACCAAGAATTTCACAATTTTTGAAGAGAGACATAAACAAGCCTTTGCTGAGGTTAAATCTAAACCAATAAACCGAGGAGGAGGTTTTAATTATTCGAATAATTTATCCCTACAATTTATGACTTTTTCTTGATAAAACTTTATATTTTCCAATAATTCTTCTCAGGTTTAATGAATTATGAATTATTCGAATTATTCGAATTATTCATTAATTCATGAATTAGTCAACTTAGCAAAATATGTTAATCGAAATCTACACCCCTAAAAACCACATGTCACCCGTTGGAAGCTAGTCTCTACCATTATTCTCAAAATTCATCAAATGGTGTGAAAATATGCATATAAAGGTGTGAAAACATGTACATAATATTTTTTAATTCCATACATTATAATACATTTAAGCATAGCCTACAGTATATAAGGCCTCACAGTAACTTGCGGATTTGGGACTAGGGATGCAGAGGAAGACCGTTGAACTAATACATGAACTGCCTTAAATCATTAACAAAGCACAATAGAGCTTAGGAATGTATTATCAGCATATATAAATATGGTGTCAAAGTACCCATGTTCGTTGTTAAAATTTTGATTAGTCACCATATGGTTGCGCAATAGGTTATATTTGTGACAAATTTGGTGAATTTGGTGATTTTGAGGCCGTTTAGGGGCACTTCTAAGTGTTTTTATTGTAAAGTTTTTTCGCACAGAACTGAGATGTGAATGAGTTAATACGAAAAATTTGGAATTTGTTCATGGAATGTTAGTACATTCCAGTGTTGCTATGGAAACGTGTTTTGGTCAGTTGGCGTTATATCTTGAAAACTGCAATGGCTACCCATTCAAATGTAATTCCATTTGATAGCGAATATACTACTTCCTATTAAATGATAATATAATTTCGACCTCTAAATTCAATAGTTTATGAGATATTCGACAAATTATCAAATGTGACCAATATGGTACATTGTCGAATATCTCATAAACTATTGAATTTAGAGGTCGAAATTATATTATCGCTTAATAGGAAGTAGTATATTCGCTATCAAATGGAATTACATTTGAATGTGTAGCCATTGCAGTTTTCAAGATATAACGCCAACTGGCCAAGTGCCCCTAAGCGGCCTCTGAAAATCACCAAATTTGTCACAAATATAACCTATTGCGCAACGGATATGGGTACTTTGACACCATATTTATATATGCTGATAATACATTCCTAAGCTCTATTGTGATTTGTTAATAATTTAAGGCAGTTCATGTATTAGTTTAACGGTCTGCCTCCGCATCCCTAGCCCCAAATCCGCAAGTTCCTGTGAGGCCTTATATACAGTAGGCAATGATTTAAGATATCAAACATAAGTTGTGGTTTTGAAGTATTAATAACAATTACGATCTATTGTAGTGTCATAATTGTACAATGATTTCTATTATGGTAGTGTAGTCATTTATTTTGTATAGAAAAGGTGTGAAAATTTCCATTTTTTTGCAGAGGTGTGAAATTTCGCTTAGATATTAGAACTTAATCGTAGCTATATCATTTGACACCTACATGCCAATTTTCACATCTCTCTGACTTCCCGATTCCACAATCAATTCGGACAAACAAATAAACAAAAAACAAAAAAAATCCTAGCATTTTAATATATAAGATTAGTAATCTGAAAGCAGTACAGTCTAGAAACGATTCTACAACTGACGGTTGAGATAATTCTAACAAATGACTACTTCAAAATTCTAACAAATGACGCTCTCGCTTATGAATTTAGTGATCAAAGCAGAGTTACGTTTAAAAGATAATGACTTGAATCTTATTTGTGAAGGTAGATCGATACCTATGTCTCCATTGAATTAGTGATATTATTTACAAATCCAAACATTTTTTCTTTTGATCATTGGTACAGAACTGTTCTGATTAGCGAATGTATATTGTGTTAACTGTACATTATATTTATCTGTTACAATCAATTTGTTTAGCCGCTTTGATGATTTAGATATTAATATTCTTAGTGTGGAAGACCTTGGAGTCGGGGTAAATGTCCTGATTGTGGTGAGATCATTGGCGGAGCTGATTTGCATGTCTTACATGAAGGAAACAAAAGAATTTCACAGGAGATGTTAGGAACTGGTTATCTACTGAAAGATTCTACAGATGTTAACTCTCTCCATTTACATAAAAGGTAACTGTTTGTAGAGTATAAGTTTACTTATATTAAAATGAATTAATATCAATAGATATATAACTATGTGTTTTCTAGTCTAACAATATATCATTTTTGTATCTTATATACAAGCACAAGTTTTGATCACTTGGGAGCAGCGCGTCCTGCGGACACAAATAATTTTAATATTTCAAAAACTAACATTAAACATATTTACAATATTCAAACTTAATAAGATATCGGCAGTTACCATCCTGAGATCACTATCGGATTGAAGTCCGATACCGAGCTGCAAATGTTTCACTACACATCTGAAAATTTGGAGTCCTTAACTAATATGATTCCTGCAGGAGAAGGGATAGTTTTATTTCTAATTTTTGAAACACCAGACTATTTTGTAACTGAAAATAACAACTCATTACAGGATTATACATTATTGCCACCCTTTAATAATTTTTCATTCCATTAAGTTATGTCATCCAATATGTTATCAATTACTTTTTGTTTATTCAATCAATTCATTATATGATTTGTATTCTAGTATATAGTTATGAATTTGATGAAATTCTTAAATACTCCTGCACAAAATAATAATTACATAAATTTCCTAAAATGTTCAGAGATTTATCATAAAATCTGGTTTCACTATCTTACCGTAACATATACAAGTTCACCATTTACCTTTGTATCTCTCTTTTTACTTTTAGGGCTATACATCCTATCGGTGTTGTGATAATACAGATTCTTATTCACTCTACATTCTTAATAGCATCTAAGCTGAATGACCCAAATTCTTTGACTTGCCTATTAACAACAACTGATTTAGGGAAATTAACATTAGAAGAATTTTTCACTCAGCGTCTATCAAAAGATATTAGTAATTTGAAGATTCTAACACAGAAAAATTGTGATGAAGCTATCCTTTGTGTTCATATTATCTTGAAAAACTTTCTCATTTCACCAGAGAAAATTAGTAAGTTTTATTATGATATTACTACTACACTGATATTACTACTGATATTATGATATTACTACTGCCTTAACTTCAGCTAATGAATCAAGTCATTATAGGTGCCCAACAAGTGCATATAATTTCTCATTTTGCCTCATCCATGATTTTTTAAATTTCAATAGAATAAAACTAAAACTATGTCTTCATCATTTATGACAAGTATCACTGTGAGTATATAGAAACTAGTCTAGATGTGGGGTCTCTTTACCTATGTTTATGTTTTCCCCTGTACAATTATTTAATCGATATACCTCCCTGACATGAAATCTGAAAATGAATATATACCCTACAATACAAACATACTTTAGCACCATGTTGGGGGGTGATTATTCGAGCCAATTATCCCTACTACTATTCGAGTTTATACGATACTTATACTTATATATTAAAATGTTAGGGCATAGCATTCTATACATAAGGCAATGGCAGTCACTATTTTTTTTGACCAGGGATTGCTTAGTATATTCAAATTAACATTCATCCTTTATACGTTATATATGATTAATTAAGCATTTTAAGTGACCTCACTCACAAATATGACCATTAATTGTCAAGATATATTTGATCTTTGTAATTATTTTTATTCTGGAGAAAACAAATATGACATAATATAAATATTAAGCTCATAAATACAAAATAAATATTAGATTTCGAGAAGTACTAATGAGACGGACTTCTACTTTTTGATGGCAGACTATGGCTTGGCTTAGCTTGAGACAGACTTGACTTTGCTTGAGAGATAGACTTGACTTAGCTTGAGAGACAGACTTGACTTAGCTTGAGAGACAGACTTGACTTAGCTTGAGAGACATACTTGACTTAGCTTGAGAGATAGACTTGACTTAGCTTGAGAGATAGACTTGACTTAGCTTGAGAGACAGACTTGACTTAGCTTGAGAGACAGACTTGACTTAGCTTGAGAGACAGACTTGACTTAGCTTGAGAGACAGACTTGACTTAGCTTGAGAGACAGACTTGACTTAGCTTGAGAGATAGACTTGACTTAGCTTGAGAGACAGACTTGACTTAGCTTGAGAGATAGACTTGACTTAGCTTGAGAGACAGACTTGACTTAGCTTGAGAGATAGACTTGACTTAGCTTGAGAGATAGACTTGACTTAGCTTGAGAGACAGACTTGACTTAGCTTGAGAGACAGACTTGACTTAGCTTGAGAGACATACTTGACTTAGCTTGAGAGACAGACTTGACTTAGCTTGAGAGATAGACTTGACTTAGCTTGAGAGATAGACTTGACTTAGCTTGAGAGACAGACTTGACTTAGCTTGAGAGACAGACTTGACTTAGCTTGAGAGACAGACTTGACTTAGCTTGAGAGATAGACTTGACTTAGCTTGAGAGATAGACTTGACTTAGCTTGAGAGATAGACTTGGCTTAGCTTGAGAGACAGACTTGACTTAGCTTGAGAGAGACATACTTGACTTAGCTTGAGAGACAGACTTGACTTAGCTTGAGAGATAGACTTGGCTTAGCTTGAGAGATAGACTTGGCTTAGCTTGAGAGATAGACTTGGCTTAGCTTGAGAGATAGACTTGACTTAGCTTGAGATTGACTTGGCTTCGCGTGAGAGACAGACTTGACCTGAGACGTCATAAGGGAACAATATACTTCTACGAGTAATAAGGAACAAGCACACATTCTGGCCTTCCAATTGGATATAGTCACACATTTCGGACCTTTACAGCATGATGAAGTTGACTAAATAAACAATTAATATTATTAAATCAGTTCTTGAATTTAGCAAGTTTAGTTTACTATTATCATGTTTCAATACTACGGTAGTGCATTATATAGAGGTCTTAACTTTATTAGATAATGAACAGTTGAATACAGTGAAAAAAGCTTTGGTAGAATGTCAAACCGTGACGTACTGCATGTGCAAAATTCCTCAAAGTATACAATGTTCTAATTCCAGAGTAGCACATGCCAAATGAATAAGATGAGTATGGGAAGAGTCAGAATAAAGCTTTAAAATTTCTGCTAAGGGTGCAGATACATCGTCGTTAAAATGACTATTCTTCTCTACCCAATTCACATTGAACAAACATCATTGATGAATTTCAAGAACTTAATAATTATATAACAGTTGTTTTTTCGATGTTACAAGCTAACTGTTCGACAGAAGTTGACTCATGGAAAACCTTAAGGGCCAAATTTATATTTTGCCTTTCCAAGCTGATAGTCAGCAGGCTTTCGATGTTAATTTGGGGCACTTCTAAATAAATTGCATTTATCCAAATTAAATAAGGTTCTTATGAACTTGTTTTTGGAGTAACGAGGATTGCATTCACTAAATTGGGGGAAGGTAAACACTTTTCGTAGTTTTTTAAATTCAGTCAATTGTTTCTAACAAACTTGAGTATATGCATGATTTAGAATAATTACATGACTTATGTCAAGAAACCACTTACTTTTGGAATCTTGTAGTTTTGGTAGTCTTCACAGGACTTGAAATGGCTCAATTTCATTTTCACGAAGAGCACCATCTTTTGGTAAATTGAAAAACTTCATGGAGTGTTCTACTCCTCTGTAATTGGAAGTAAAGCCAGGCGCGACACAAGACATCTCGTCCAAATATTAATTCATGCAATTAGTGTTGTCAAATGAGTCATTATAAATGAGTAATAGAAATGATATACACGTAAATGTAATACACTAGTGTTGTATGCGAAGTAAATATAAATATTGTGGTTACATAATATTTTCAAAATGCATATTTAATCAACCCATGAACACAAAATATGTAATAATTATATAGTTGATAATAACAGTATTAATTTAGCGGTTTTAGGATTGAATATACTAAGGAATCCATGGTACTAGTTTTTTGGTGACTGCCATTGCCTTATGTATAGAATGCTATGGTTAGGGGTTTTTTTAATTTGTTTGTTTGTCCGAATTGATTGAAGAATTGGCAAGTCGTAGAAATACGAGAATTGGGATGTAGGTGTCAAATGATGAATCTAGGATTAAGTTCGAAAGGCTAAGCGAAATTTTCACACCTCTGCAAAAAAATGGAAATTTTTTCACACCTTTTCTATACAATACTATGTACGGCTTCAATCTCACAATAGAAAAATTATACGACAATATATTGTAGGCTGTAATTGTAATTAATACTTCAAAGCAATAACTTATATAAATGTCTCAATTATATTTTATCGTGTATGGCAGTTAAAAGGTTATTTGTATATTTTCACACCTTTATATACATATTTTCACACGATTTGACGAATTTTGAAAATTATGCTAGAAGCTACCTTTCAACGGTTGACATGGGGGGTTTTAGGGGTGTAGATTTCGAATATCATATTTTCAGATCGATGTGATAAATTATTTGTTTACTTTTGTTTACAATAGATACATAAAGTAAACAATTTACAAAAATAGGCTAGAAACTAGCTTCCAACGGTTGACATGGGGTTTTAGGAGTGTAGATTTCGAATATCATATTTTCAGATCGATGTGATAAATTATTTGTTTACTTTTGTTTACAATAAATACATAAAGTAAACAAATTACAAAAATAGTTTAGATTGAGTAACTCCAGGCACCCGCAGAGCGACTCTGCGGATACGCAGTGTCCGCAAAGCGCAGCGCAAGCAAGTGAAGCGCGCTTGTCTTATATTAAAACGCTAGGATTGTTATGTTTGTTTTTACTTTTTCCGAATTGATTGAAGAACCAGCAAGTCGTAAGATATAAAAATCCTACGACTAATACTGCCGTTATTTGAAAGTTGAAATTTGAATCACAGGTGTATAATCCTTACTATTAAAACTCGATTAATGTGTATGTGTGTACGAGGGGCACTCGAAATGTTTTGACGTTCACCTACATATCAAATAGTTAGTATGAAGATTTATATTACATTTTTTCAAAATACTCTCCATGAGACTCTATACATTTTTTCATTCTACTAAACCACTTCTGAAAACACATTTTCCACTCATCTTTGGGTATGGCTTCGATTACCTTGAAAAGTGCCCCCGCCAGCTCCTCATTCGATGAAAATCTCCTTCCACGCAACTCATTCTTTATCGTAGGGAACAGCCAGAAGTCGCAAGGGGCTAGGTCTGGACTGTACGGAGGATGGGGCAGTGTTCTAAGTCCACAATCTTCCAAAAACTCGCGAGTTCTGAGTGCGGTGTGAGATGATGCGTTATCATGATGTAGCAAAATTCCCCTGACGCCCGTCTTTTCACGCTGTGAATTTATTTCTGTGATGACTTTGGGGAGGCATACTGTGGTGTACCAATCGGCAGTAACTGTTTTTATATCCTCAAGCGCCACAGCTGCTACAAACCCACTGGATCTGAAAAAAATTTCCCACATTTGCTTCCCTACAGATTTCACCCTTCGTACTTTTGTTGGAGATGGAGCATCTTCTTCCACCCACTCCTTCGATTGTTGTTTTGTTTCCGGATCATAATGGTATATCCATGTTTCATCCCCTGTAAGAATATCCGAAACAGCCCTTGAAGTTCCATTATCAAATATTTTGAGCATAATTTTGCAAAAGTCAACTCGGGCCGATTTTTGCTCTAAAGTCAAAGAATGGGGGATCCAGCGGGCACACAACTTTCGTAGACAAAGTTCTTTTTGTATAATGACATTAATAGTCCCGATGAGAGGCCAGTTTCATGCTCTATCTGAGCGTATGTAACATGAGAATCCTGGATCACTAGTTCCAATACTTGATCCACATTTTGTTCATTGTGGGAAACACTCGGCCTCCCTGCACGAGGAGCATCCTCTAGAACGAAGTTCCCATGAGTAAATTCTCTGTACCATCGCTCAAATGTACTCAAAGAAGGAGCAACATCTGGGAAATGTTCCTGTAAAGTTTCATGGATCTCCTGCATCATCTTCTTCATTTTGAATAAAACAAAATCATTGCACGAAAATCACGTCTAGTGAAATCTGAGGATGATGTAAGCAAGTTAGAAGCCATGGACTAACAAGTCAAATATTTCTGGAAGTATAAAAGATAAATGAATGAAATTTTCAGTGTATACTAATAACCGCAGAATGAAACGAATTAGCAATAAATCTTTCTTCTAGATTAATGGTTTACATAGCAAACGTCAAAACTCGAGTGCCTACGTATGTGTGTATATATATATATCTGTAACGAATTGGTTGAAGAAACTGCCAGATTCATCATGGAATTATAACGTCATTGTCACATTTTTAAAAGTTAAGAAATATAGTTATTCGAGCATAACTCAGCCATTATAGGAGATAAATGGCTGAAATTTTAATAGAATATGTATACTAACATACTTATGCAACTATAATAAAAAAATGATGACTCATCACTGTTATGACGTCATCATTACTCATCAAAAATTTTAAAAATTGACAAATTTGGTTATTATTCGAGTGATATCGATTTTAACACTAAGATAGACGTATTTAGAGATGCTATCTCCCTTATAATTGACCAATGTACCCCCAGGCGACCGAAGGGAGTCTCCTGCGGGCCCTTAGTGTCCGCCAGCCGCGCAGCGCAAGCAAGCGAAGCGCGCTTGTATTTAATATTTCACAAATGATGATAGCAATAATTATCAAAAAATGATGAGTCATCGTTAAAGTGTTACACCATCATCCGCATAATCAAATTACTAGTTGACTAATATGCTTATAACTCGTAATGTCTAAATGCTGCAAGAACAACCACTAAAGAAGGCACGCATATACACTATAATATTATCTACTACACTATCTATTATTTGTCCATTTTGGTCAAAAATACTTAATGATCATGAGTGATGACGTCATTGTCACCTTTCTTTCATTTTCAATTTATTAGATGGCCTCTAAATTCTATAATTTTCCCTGGCGTCTTCAAGATGCCTAAAACGGACACGAGGTGTTCGCTAGCCACGCTATTTAAGTGCGCGAAGCATGATTATATTTGTTATTTAATTTTTATTTATTATTCTAGAGTCCTCTTTATCACTCATTAGAAGACCTGATGATAGAGAATTATGGGAAAAAGATTTTTATGATAACATTATTTTTCCAGCCCTTGAAGATATGGATTCAAGCGCCATAAATCTTTACCAACACTTTAATATTCCTCGGTAAGTAAAGTAATTTTTCATTTATACTGTCCCAATAATATCAGTCATGCTGTCAGTTGATCGAATTACATTTTAAATATCTTACAAGCGCGCTTCGCTTGCTTGCACTGCGCGACTGGCGGAATTTTTGATGACTAATGACAAAGCGATGAGTCATCATCTTTTGATAATAGTTGCATCATATGTGAGATGTGTTAGTATACATATTCTATTAAAATTTCAGCCTTCTATCTCCTATAATGGCTGAGTTATGCTCGAATAACTGTGTTGCTTAACTTTTTAAGCATGATGAGTCGACATTTTCGTCTAACTTACTGGAGCCATAGCCAAAAAACTCCCACATGCAAAAATCAGCTTTCTGTGGCTGACAGTTTCTTCAATCAATTCGTTACAGATATATGTATATATATATATATATATATATATATAATTATCACATACACACACAATAATCGAGTTTTAATAGTAAGGATATATATATATATATACGTATATATATATATACAGTCGACTCTCGTTAACACGTACACCAAGGGACCGTGGATATTTGTACTCCTTATCCGGAGTACGTATTAACCGAAGTACGTACATAGCCACATTTGTCCAAAATACTTAATATACATAGTGATAACTACGTGAGAGTATGAAATTGTACTTGTCAAATAGAGAATTCATTATCCATGTTGTATTAACGATATTCGACAGCATTTTCCTTGAGAAATATCTGTCTAGTATCTATCTACGTACATACTACGAACCATATTCGAAGTGCTCGTAGGCACACACCTGTTCGTATTATCCGTGTTCGTGTTAACCGGAGTTCGTTTGTATATATTTTGCCATAGATTAGGTTGGGGAATCAAAACTTGTACTTCTTATCCGATTGTACTCCTTATCCGTGTTCGTATTAACGAGAGTCGACTGTATATATATATATATATATATATATATTTGTAATTTGTTTACTTTATGTATCTATTGTAAACAAAAGTAAACAAATAATTTATCATATCGATCTGAAAATGTGATATTCGAAATCTACACCCCTGAAAACTACATGTCAACCGTTGAAATCAAGTTTCTAGCATATTTTTGTCATTTGTTTACTTTATGTGTCTATTGTAAACAAATAATTTATCATATCGATCTGAAAATATGATATTCGAAATCTACACCCCTAAAAACCCCATGTCAACCGTTGGAAGCTAGTTTCTAGCCTATTTTTGTAATTTGTTTACTTTATGCATCTATTGTAAACAAAAGTAAACAAATAATTTATCATATCGATCTGAAAATATGATATTCGAAATCTACACCCCTAAAACCCCATGTCAACTGTTGGAAGCTAGTTTCTAGCATAATTTTCAAAATTCGTCAAATCGTGTGATAATATGTATATAAAGGTGTGAAAATATAGAAATAACCTTTTTAACTGCCATACACTATAATATATAATTGAGACATTCATAAAACCTATTGCTTTGAAGTATTAATTACAATTACAGCTTACAATATTGTCGTATAATGATTTCTATTGTGAGAGTGAAGCCGTACATAGTATTGTATAGAAAAGGTGTGAAAAATTGTTTTTCATTTTTTTGCAGAGGTGTGAAAATTTCGCTTAGGTCTTAGAACTTAATCGTAGATTCATCATTTGACACCTACATGCCAATTTTCACATCTCTACGACTTGCCAATTCTTCAATCAATTCGGACAAACAAACAAAAAATCCTAGCATTTTAATATATAAGATATACACATTAATCGAGTTTTAATAGTAAAGATATATTAAAATGCTAGGATTTTTTTAAAAAAATAAATGTATTTGTCCGAATTGATTGAAGAATTGGGAAGTCATAGAGGTGTGAAAATTGGCATGTAGGTGTCAAATGATATGACTACGATTAAGTTCTATGATCTAAGCGAAATTTTTACCTCTCTGCGAAAAAAATGAAAAACAATTTTTCACACCTTTTCTATACAAAATAAATGACTACACTCACGATAGAAACCATTGTACGACACTACAATGGATCGTCATTGTTATTAATACTTCAAAGCCACAACTTATGTTTGATATCTTAAATGTATTATAATGTATGGCAATATTTTTACACCTTTATATACATATTCTCACACCATTTGATGAATTTTGAAAATAATGCTAGAGACTAGCTTCCAACGGGTGACTTGGGGTTTTCAGGGGTGTAGATTTCGAATATCATATTTTCGAGTAAATTTGATGATCAATTTGTTTACTTTTGTTTACATTAGATACATAAATTAAACAAATCTCAAAAATATGCTAGAAACTTGCTTACAACGGTTAACATGGGGTTTTCAAGGGTGTACTATGTTGATAGTTGATAGATAGTCAGGTAATTAATATGTTATGATAAGCACAATATAATTAACGCAATAATTGAGTGGGACGAATTAATGAAGAAGCTGTGTATACTCAGACAAGCGATTAATTAAGTGCTGGCCCGAAAATGTTCTTTCTTTGTACTGTTTTATCGACAAATTCATCTGTGAGAGAATCAAGTTCCATTGTACGAACGATATCTCTGTGTGCAGACAAGATTGCGCAATGATTCAGCCTCTGTTAAGTCTGACTGCTTTGTAAATATGTGTGGATCCTACGTAACATGCTAAACGAACGTTCAGCTTCGCATGTACTCACAGGCAGGCACAAATAGATAACACATAATGAGTGCATATTGGAGATCATCCATTTCGACGCGTCTTCATCGACGAGTTTCCTTCTCAATATATCAACCGTCATTGAGGCATTCTCCTGACGGCACCTTTCAAACCACATATTCCTCTCGAAACACAGATTATCAAGATGGACGTCATAAAAGAGTACCAGCCTTGTCAGGTCTACATCTGTCATCTTTTTCTCTTCAAGAGTGCAGCGAATCAGTTTCACTATGTCGAGATTTTGCTTTGAGTAACGCTCAGTTAGGGCCCTTGAACTTGTTTCCATCACCGATATAAAAAGATCTGTGCAAAATTCTTTAATTTAGTCATCAGTTGTCCTTAGGTTTCTTGGCGTAGTAAACCTGAATCAATGGCTGACCATCTGAATCGGAAGAATCTCGAACTCGTTTAGAAGCCATTGTGATAAATCAAAGGGAGTAAGAAGCGAATCTAACTGGTTACAACAATAACCCATTTATAAGATTAATCACAAATGATGTACATTGTAATTACCACTTCATGGGTATTAGGATGAATATTATGCAACCCAATTAAAAGGGATGATATAAAATCGAGGTGACACAATAACAATCATGGAGTTATTCATTTTGGTAGACGAAATTGTTGTGAATAAAATTATGGTCAAGATATCGTTAAGATCTCAACATCAAAAATTAAACAAACCGGTTTTCAATTTCCAAATCTGGGGGGGCCGCACCCCCAGTTTTAAAAGCTGGGGGGGCGCGCCCCCCCTGACCCCCCCCAACTTTCCGCTTATGTAGACACATAATGTAAACAAATTACAAAAATGGGCTAGAGTCTAGCTTCCAACGGTTGACATGGGGATTTTAGTGCTGTAGATTTTGATATTATATTTTCGGATCCATATGAGAAATTATTCGTCGACCTTTGTTTACAATATTTATTTAAAGGAAAAAAATTCCAAAATATGTTTGATTGAGTGACTCTAGGCGCCCGCAGGGCGACTCTGCGGACACTGTGTGTCCGCAAGCCGCGCAGCGCAAGCAAGCGAAGCGTGCTTGTTGTCATTAAGATAGATGGAAATTTTCCGAAAATATCAATATAATTTAGTGATATTAAATCTCTATTTTAATGGCTAGGAAAGGTTTTATAAGATTTTACATAGGAGAATCCAGGCGTTTTAGTTAAGCGTATACAGTCTGTTAACTTGAAATTGGGTGCATTTTTGATGTTTTATATATCCTATGATAGTTAATCTTACATATTAAAACGCTAGGATGTTTTTTGTGTTTGTCTGAATTGATTGAAGAATTGGCAAGTCGTAGAAAGATGAAAATTGGCATGTGGATGTCAAATGATATAACTACGATTAAGTTTGAAGATCTAAGCAAAATTTCCACAATTCTGCCAAAAAAATGGAAAACAATTTTTCAATATACGTGTATATGACTTCACTCTCATAAGAGAAATCATTTTACAACACTACAATATATTGTCATTGATATTAATACTTCAAAGCTACAACTTCTTCTTGGGTGGTGCAGTGGTTAGGGCGTTTGAATAACAATACTTAGGTAGCGGGTTCTAACCTCGCTCTAGTCATTTGCATTTTACTCCCAATTACATTGCTTTGGTAATGTAATCTGAGCCTACACTCTTGCAGAGCCTTAGTGAGCTGAAAGCACTAAGGATGTCATCTCGTTTAAAGGTAAAGTTTAGTCAGGTGCTATCTTTCTTGCCTACTGTTAGCCGAGTTTTTCTCTGTAAACATGCTATCATATGCATACACACATGCCGCATACACCACAGTCAGCAACTATCAGTAGGTTTAGCACCTCACCCAGATTGAAAACCCCCTGAGAACATATTAGCATGGATTCGGGGGGGTATATAAATCTATAAACTTAACTTTAACTTTATAATATATAGCATAAAAAAGGTTGTGTGGATATTTTCACATCATTTGACGAGTTTTGAAAAATATGCTCGAGACTAGCTTCCAACGGTTGACATGGTATCTCTTATATGTCTATTCAACTCTACTGTAGTTCCATATCATCATTATCACAAAATGGCGGATCTGATTTCACATCAAAATTTTGGATGAATAGATCTTTGATTGGTTTGAATAATTTTAAATCAGTATTCCTCTCACAATCTCCTGCAGAAAAGAACAGTTATCCTATTCTGAATAAATTTGTAAATGAGGAGTTTCTTTTATCTGTTACCCAGCATTTGCCTGACATTATCCGACTACAAGCTATGTTATTCAAAGACTTTGGGTTTCGAATTGATAAAACTTATGCCAAAAAGAACTCTATAGAGCAGATTCTCAAAAGAATTCCATCAGGTGTATATATTTTGTTTAAATGAATGTTTTGCTCTGAGATTAATTTATTTTTAACTTTAGTGACGATGGTAAAACCTTTTTAGTGACGATGGAAAAAACCTTTAAAGAAAATACACAGTGGGAAAATTGGGTAGATTGAAACCGTTTTTTCTCAAGGAAAAAGCAGACGATTTTGAAAAACACCTAACTGCAAATTCACTTACAATTTTTATTGTTCAGACTCCATAGAACACGATTGTATCTCCACTGATGAGAATTTTTGCACGAATTTCCTGAAACTCTTTTTAAAACCGCATAATTTACTGCTTAAATCTTCTAATATCCGCGTTAAAATTGCAGGAAGTCTTGTATTTCCCTAAATAATCACCCTAGCAATAATAAATTCCATACTAATTTTATTGAATCGTGACAATTTTGTCAAAAATTCCCTTCCCGCATTATCTTTATCTTATATATTAAAATGCTAGGATTTTGTTTGTTTGTTTGTTTGTCCGAATTGATTGAAGAATTGGCAAATCGTAGAGATACGAAAATTGATGGGTGTTACTTTAGCAGCGGATTCAGCAGTGGATTCGCCGTGTCGCACTTAAATGTTACTAACTTCATGAATTTAGGTCCGATTTGAAATCTGATTATATCAATGTGTAGAGGAGGTCTGGACGTTTCATAATCTCAGTTCAAACCCCGAAATATCCAGTGATGACTTAGCATTGACCTTTTAATTTTTTCACGGTTTTTCTTGAATATCTCAAAAGCTATACGAGCTATTGAATCTATCTTAGACACATATGTGCTCCAGGTCTGGACGTTCATGTAGTTAAAATTTTAAGTCGATAAGTTAAGATTTATGGTCGATTCAATTTTTCATAGTTCATAAGTGTTACTTTAGCAGCGGATTCGCCGTGTCGCACTTAATTGCTAATAACTTTAGGCCGTTGCTAGGAACGGCCAACCTAAACATTCTCCAAATATGGCCAATATATATATATCAAATGGCTGGAAATTTAGTGCTGGACCCGAATTAAACAATAAAAATGTGATCTGGTGTGATTAAAAGTAGATAATACTGATAGATTCAACTCCGGTGATATCACATTATTAAATGTAAAATTCAAATATTAATAATTCGTTCAAAAATTAATATTAAGTTGAAATTTGAAACACAAAATATACCAAGGCTGAAATAAACGTAGTTTAAAGGAAAAGTTTTATCATAAATATTTCACGAGATATTAACCAAAAACTGAGACCGAAATTTGATGTGTCACTGCTAACTCATTTTGTAAGAATTTAAAAATTAAACTTAAAAATTAAATACACCAACTCTCTTCTTTCCACTGGTATGATTATTTTTTATCTAGAACGGATACCTTTCGAGTTATAAGCGATTAAGTGTGACTTCGAATCTGCGTCTAACACTAGTGTGCGAGCCAAACCAGTAAAAAATTGAACCGACCACAAATTCACCAAATTTTAACTTATTAGCTTCAAAATTTAATATCACAAACGTCCAGACCTCCTCTACACGTTGGCATTATTAGATTTCAAATCGGATCCAAATTCATAAAGTTATTAGCATTTAAGTGCGACACGGCGAATCCGCTGCTAAAGTAACACTTATGAACTATGAAAAATTGAATCGACCGTAAATCTCAAGGCTCCCAACCTGTCAAAGCCAGGAGCGTTCGGGTCTCCCCGTAAGTCGAGAAGGAAATCAACACCCAGGTAATCAGATGCTAGAGAATGGGCTCATTCGACAATCCTCCTCGCCTTGGGCAAGCAGAGTGATACTAGTGCAGAAGAAAGACATGTCCTATCGGTTTGCCGTCGACTACAGGGATTTGAATGACCAGACTAAAAAGGATTCTTACCCTCTGACAGATGTCAACGACATCTTGGACAAACTACAGGGTAGTACGTTCTTCTCATCTTTGGATGGTGTTAGTGCTTATTGGAGTATCCCGATTGTGGAACCCGACCGAGAGAAGACAGCCTTCATTACACCAAGCGGGCAATTTGAATTCTGCGTTATGCCCTTTGGGTTATTCAATGCGCAAGCCACGTACCAACGAGCAATAGACTCTGCCCTTATAGGAGCTACCAATAGCCTTCCGTATATAGACGACACACTGACTTTCTCACGTTCCTTCGACGAACACCTTCGACACCTCCGTTTAGTCTTAGAGTCCTATCAGTCCGCTAATATGCAGCTCAAGCGGGACAAGTAAGTTCGCGTTCAGCGAGTCCGAGTTCCTAGGTCACCTATTGTCCAAAGATGGGTATCAACCCCTTCCTAGCCTAGTAGCGAAAATTAAGAGCCAGCCTCGACCGCGGGACTTGAAATAACTCCTTTTTTTTTTTTTTAAATTTTATTATTTTCTTCATCATTAAATCCCGCTCAGAAGAAGTACAGTGAAATCCTGGATGGGATTCTCTATCGGAGAAATCGTATCATAATCCCAGCATCTCTTCGCCAGTCCGCACTAGAATTGGTACACCGAACTTATAATGTATATGTTACCTTGCGGGCAGGACTAGATAATTTCGAAAGGGGGAGTGATGTCATGTCGCTAATTAGTTAGTTCTCACTAGGGTTTGGAATTATCCGTCTTTCACAAATATCCGGATACCGAATACTTTTTCATCAGAGTATCCGGATATCCGGATATCCGCCTACAAATAATACCTGTCTTTCACATGTATTACCTAAGATAATTGACTAATTCAACGAACATTAATTATTAATCTAAACGAATGACAAAATAAGTAATGATGTGTAATATATTAGTCTAATTCTTTTGATTCTTTAAATAACTTCTGATGAAACATAAACTATCTAAAGTATCATCAGCTAATCTAGATCGTATTTTTGTTATGAAGAGACCAGCAGCCGAAAACGCTCTTTCAGACTCTATGCTAGTTGGAGGTATTGTGTCCAAAGCTTCCGAGACTAAGGTGAGATTTTTTGACTTTGTACCAGTCTTTCTGAAGAGATCCAACTCATCACTTATAATTTGATCTAATGTCTGAGTGGGAATCTTGACGTTTGTGGTAGTTGTTGATTCGCGAATAGCACTTTCAAGTTCAACCAGCATTAGGTTAGTAGGTTGCATGAGACCTGGGCTTGTGAAGTTGTGTACAATTTCACAAGGAGCTTCTTGACCAGCATTACTCTCCTCGAATATCCCTTCAACGTTTATGAATTGCGATTCAGTATCTGAAAATTCGCTAGGAAATAATCTCAAAAATAATCTCTTAATAGTTGAGACAAGGGTGGAATTGTTTGTCTGTACTCCAGATATTCCACTTGGGTTAAGAAGAAAACGATATATATTCACAATATTATTTTGTTTTCGTTCGAGAAAGCGCTTCTCTACAGCCGATTTCAGATCTTGACAGAATGAAATTGACGAATTTTTATCAAACTGATCCATCAAAAATCGGTATACCCCTTCAGCTGAGAGCAAAGTTGCATCTCTACGACTTAAGGCACAAACAGCTATCTCAATTGGTTTTAGGCATCGACAAATATGATCAAGAATCTCCCAATCAATTGAGTCCATCTTCTCTGTAGCTGCAATATCGATCAATGCTTTGCTTATAGGTTTTTTAAGAGATATGAATCTATCTATCATTGCTAGCAGACTGTTCCAACGAGTTTTGCAATCAAGAAGGAGAGATAACTCTTTGCCATTCTCTTCTCGCACATATTTCTGGAGGATTGAATTCTTAACCAGTGATCTTTTGAAGAGACGCACAATTCTCCGAACCTTAGAAATTACTTCCTCTATCCATTCTCTAAGTAATGGAGGTGGAATACTATAATCAATACCGCCATCTAAATCAGTAATGGCATCATCACTGAATTCCTCTTCATCAAGGGGCATCTTTTCAATAAAGCTTGAGGTAGGTGAATATAAAAAATCACAAACGGCTAAATGAATCCCGTGTGCATAACAAAGCTGTTGTTCTGGTTCGATCAGTTTACCATACTTAACCATAAGTGAGGCTCCATCATTAACAGTTGCTACAATATGTTTGCTTAGAACTAAACCATATTCCAAAAGTTTATGGCTAACCATCTCAACTACTTTCTCAGCTGGCATACTTCCTGATATCCTTTGCATACCCAAATTCCAAAAACATTCTTTGGTATGCAAATTAATATTCATAAATCTGCGATTATGACATGAAGTATACTCATCTAATGAAATACTGAATCTTGTTCCTTTGAGAAGTAATCCTGATATTTGTCTTGACAAATTTTATTTAATACTTTTGCTGAAGGAAATGACAAGTCTTGCTGCAGTTTTCGGGCACAAAGGTGGGCTATATCCTTTTTCATTCAAAGATCTCCTAATGAATTGACTTCTTACTATTCCATGGAAGCTAAATCCATCCTCCGCAGTAAGTCTAGAGATAATTTCTGCTAAAGACTCCTTCTTGGTATACTGTAGAATTTCTGATTGATTATTACATTTCTTCTTTGCCGTTTCTGGGAACTCATTAAAACAAATTTTGTGCTTCGAGCGGCAATGATTTCGCATAGCACTAGTACAACCGCCCTTACAACAAATTTGTGTATTACATATATTGCATGTTGCTAAATCGCCCTGTCGTGAAAAATGTTGCCAAACTTCAGATTTCTTTACTTGAATTGTGGACATGTAGAATATAATTGGAGGAAATATTTTGATAATATACTTATAGTCATCTTGTAGCTGATAGAATCAGATAGATAGTCGAGTAGTATGTATAGAAATGTGTTATAGCAAAACAATCATTGTTATTGGTATTATGCTTGAAGCTTGTCAACAGCAACGAATCTATATTTGTATCAGATTTGTTATAACGATTTTAAACGAATCAATTGTATGAATCCGGATATCCGTCAGGCTAATATCCGGATAGCGGATAATTTGTATGGTTTAGGTAACCGGATAGTATCCGGATATTACTATCCGGATTCCAAACCCTAGTTCTCACCCATTAGTTCTCTAGTCACATGATTAGTATAGTATTGCTATAGTTCGGAGATTGTAGGTACCAACCAACTTAGTTTTCTTAACTGTGTCTGTCTAGATAATTACAAGGTATTTATTCTAGATATTTTACTGACGTCTCTAACAAATCTACGATTAATTTCGAAAATCTAAGCGAATTTTCACACCTCTGCAAATAAAATGGAAAACAATTTTTCACACCTTTTCTATACTACTATGTACAGCTTCACTCTCACAATATAAATTCACTGTACGATACTTTTGTAGGCTGTCATTGTTATTAATACTTCAAATCAATAACTTATATAGATGTCTCAATTATATTATAGTGTATGGCAGTAAAAAGGTTATATGTATATTTTCACACCTTATATACATATTTTCACACGATTTGCTGAATTTTGAAAATTATGCTAGAGAGTAGCTTCCAACGGGTGACATGGGGTTTTAGGGGTGTATATTTCGAATATAATATTTTCTGATCCATATGAGAAGTTATTGGTTAACATTTGTTTACAATATTTATATAAATTAAACAAATTCCCAAAATAGGCTAGATTGAGTAACTCCAAGCACCCGCAGGGCGACTCTGCGGACACACAGTATCCACAAGCCGCGCAGCGCAAGTAAGCGAAGCGCACTTGTGCTATATATAAATATTGGAGATTTCAGGAATTTGGAAGTAATATTTCAATATTAATCTGAAATTCATATTTAGATCAGAAATCTGTTTTGGATGAATATAATAGATGTTTAACATCACTTTTTAAAGCCTTGAAACAGATTGGAAAGACGGTATTAACTCAATGGAGATTGCCTCTCCCGAATAAAGATACTTCAGATTTTGATTTTAACACTGAATTGATATACTTCCTTCCTACTCCCATGAAAGAAAGCAAATTGATATCGTCTCTTATTGACATCCTTGTTTGTTCTCATAATTCTCTTGTACATGAATTTGAAAACAAAAATATAAGGTGAGCCAATTTTTCATTGATTATACGTACATATTGCACCAAATTTGGCCTTATGGTAGAGATTTGAACCTGAGTCCAAATTCTGAAATATATTCATATTATTTCGGGCCTTTAACCGTAGAATGCCCAGAGGGGACACAGTGTCCCCGATATCGCGGATGTCTCCCAGCCATTTTATATGGCACTGAAGCCATATAAATGCTGAGCCTTCTACAGTCAATTTCTATTTTTAGGAAACACACTAATTAAAAATGACGACCAGATAGGGCTGATTCCATGCTGGCCTATTATACATATATACTTTCTAAGGTGGGTCTATTACAAACAACTTCCTTACCTAAGCCTCAGTGACTACCTTTAAATTGATTGTTATTCTTCTCGTTTATACCACATACCCAATTTTTAAATTTAGTTTATTTTGTATAGCTTTAAAGCAAAGAAATTAAGTGTTCTGAACATCCGACATTATCATTTAATTAACTTTCAAGACTCCTTCCATTCTCTTTTATTGTCTCAAATCAATTATCAGCTTCCATTATCACAGGATAATTCAGTTACTTATGACTTTAAAAAAATTGAGGAAGAATTTGCAGAGCGATATTTGAGAATGAGTCTAATTCTTATTTACGAGAGGTCATTATTTGAGTTTAAGAGAGAAGCTTATGATCCAATTATTTTCCAAAAAGTGAAAGAACAAGTTAAACAGGTAATCCTTGTACATTACATAATAACTTTAATGACTACAGAGCAAAACTGGTACGTCATATGTAGTAATAGTTATTTTGTTTTGAAAAATGTATTGTAGCATCTTTACAGGATTGCAGGTACGAGAAATCGTTCTATCACATTGATTCTTTAGTGCATTGTTTATTCTCCTCGTTATGAATACAAAACATATTAATCGAATAATAATCTTGAAGTTTAATGATGCAAAATTAAACAAACAAGTCTTACATATCTTGAGCTTACACTGTAAGAACACTTTGTGAATCTCCAATTTTAATAGATTGTATATTAACATTCTACACATATGATAATAAAAAAAGACGACTCATCATTCTGTTATTACACAGTGCCGGATTAAGCACGTGGCAGAAGTGGCATATGCCACGGGCCCCGCGCTTTTAGGGCCCCGCACTTTCATTTACTTGTGCCTCAAGATCACCAACTGTTCTGGTGAATGATCGTCCTCTAAACTCCGACTCATAAAAATCAGTTACGATCGTGTATGACTCAGACCCGCTTGAACAGCCTCACTCTGCTTAGCGTAGAATATGAACTTCTTCGTGACATTGATTTGTCATCACTTATTCGTGACAAGTGCGCTTCGCTTACTTGCGCTGAGCGGCTTACGGACACTGTGTGTCCGCGAGTCGCCCTGCGGGCGCCTAGAGTTACTCAATCTAGCCCATTTTGAGAATTCTTTTTATTTATGTATAAATATTTTATAAATATTTGTCCACCTGGTCCAGCCATCTGCTAGGCATAATACAAGCTGTTAGTAATAGCATGGTTTGCCCTGACCAGTACTATGGGCCCCGCGTAAAAAATATGCCACGGGCCCCGCGCAACCTTAATCCGGCCCTGTTATTACATCATCATTTCGCGTCAAAAAGTGAAAAACTGAAAATTTTTCGAGTGAAATCGATTAAAACAGTAAGTCAGACGTACAAGTATTTAGAGATATTATCTAACTTATAATTAATCATTGTGATCCTAGACGCCCAAAGGACGCCTCGGCGTACACAAAGTGTCAGCCAGCCGCGCAGCGCAAGCAAGCGAAGCGTGCTTGTGTTTCAATAATAATGAAACAAACTGCAATTCACATGGATCATTTGATTTCTTACACTTTTTAGGAAAATATTGGAGCTGATAGTCTCAAACATATTAAGGATTCTCTCGAATCTATCAATGTTATCTCGGAAATACTCTTACTTGTTGATGTAATCATTGGATTTGTATCTTCAGCTGGAGGAGATCCTAACTGTAACCTGCTTACATATATTACAGATATACTATGTTATGATGTGACAAATATGGCTAAAATTAGAGAGGTATCTTTAATTTTTTTATAGTGATTTTTATTTGGATTTCGTGAAATATTTCATTTTGTAGCACGACTAGTTTAATATGTATATATATATATATATCCTTACTGTTAAAACTCGTTTAATGTATATTTACAGGGTGGCTCATAAGTTCTGTGACAAGCCTCAGCAGGTATAAAATTTCTTATACTCAGACAATCTTAGTTATTATGGTCTTTAGAGATTGTAATTCGATTATTCTCAATGATTTTGAAAGATTTTTCGAGTCTAAGACCTGGAACTGTGTTTTGTCTGGTGATTTTTATGAGGAAAAATGTGTCCTAGCACGCAGCGAAAATCGAGTATCAGGGCTCACTGCTTTTCGAATGATCTTTCTAGAGTCTTCAAATTCTAGGAAAAATTGGCTCTCACATTTTCATCGAACACTCTAAATTTGTAGAATATTAAGATGTTTATATCAGTACATATTGAGAGCAATTTGGATCAGATTTTGGGTGATTTTGCAAAATATACCTAATTTGAACACGTGAAATAATAACTTTCACTCATTTTTGATAATGAATTCAATGAATTTATGAAATATTTCCATGGTGAATGAAAGGTATCTGGTGTTAAATCGTCATAGAACATCTATTATGATGACATTTTTTACAGAAGCTGTGACCTTGATTCTCGATTTTTGCTGCGTGCCAGGACACATTTTTCCCCATAAAACTCACCATACAAAACACAGTTCCAGGTCTTAGACACGAAAAATCTTTTAAAACCATTGAGAATATTCGAATTACAGTCTCTAAAGATCATAATAACTAAGATTGTTCGAGTATAAGAAATTTTATACCTAAAGAAGCTTGTATCAGAACTTATGAGCCACCCTGTATATATCCTTACTATTATAACTCGATTAATATATATATATATATATATACAAGCGCGCTTCGCTTGCTTGCGCTGCGCGGCTGGCGGACACTTTGTGTCCGCTGGAGGCACCCTTCGGGCGCCTGTGGTCACCATTGATTAATTATAAGGGAAATAACATCTCTAAATACGTCTGTCCTACTGTTATAATCAACATCGCACGAAAAATCACAAAATTTTGATGAGTAATGATGAGGTCATAACAAAGTGATGAGTCATCATTTTTTGATGATAGTTGAATCATATGTGAGGCATGTTAGTATACAGGGTGTTTCACAATTGATGTCGTATTTTTATATTAGATTATATTAGACACCCATTTAACGAAATCTATTTAGTTTCACTTACAAAAATTGATATCATTTAATGTTTTCTCTCGAATACAATTTCATTCATCAGTAACAAATTCCACTGTTTATATATTCTATACGAAATTGGGCTAAAAATAGTATTAAATTATGGTGAAAGAACACAGTATCATGATTCGCTCACAGGCTGTTGGCATGTTACAAGCAGGTTCTTCTCAGAAGTTTGTGTCTATGAAACTTGGTGTTAACATCCGCACAATTCAGCGTTGGTGGCGATTATTCAAGAATGATTTATCATTAGAAAATCAGGGGGGGCCGCGGACGTAAATCGTCCGTACCTAAAATTGCAAAGATTGTAATCACGAAATATATAGGCAAAAAACGGCGTTCTGTGCGTAATCTTTCCCGGGAATTAAAGTTGAAAGGTCTTTCAATATCTTACAGTACAGTATATCGTTATTTGAAAAGAGAAAAGGGAGTAAAATCTTACAGACGCCAGCGGCAACCGTTATTAACCGAGAAAATCAAAGCCGCACGACTAAAATTTTGCAAAGAACGTGCCAATTGGACAGTAGACGATTGGAGAAATGTACTATTCACAGATGAGTCCCCGTTTCAATTTAATTATCCCAAACCGGAAAAATGATTGTGTTTGGGCCAGAAATCCATCGGAGGTTGAGCCCATTCAAACAGTGAAGTTTCCCAAGAAAATTCAAGTCTGGGGTATGATGTCATATCGTGCACTGTCAGAGTTGCACTTTATCCCTGTTGGGCAAACTGTAACCGCAGATTACTATATTAACGAGATTCTGGATAAAACTCGAATGTCTGCAATGAACAGAAAACGAAAAACAGGCACCGTTTTGCAACGGGAAATGTTGAAAAATATGTCCGGTGCGATATTTCAACAAGATGGTGCCCCAGCTCACAACGCAAAAATTACTCGATGTTGGTTAAGAGGAAGGATAAACAGGTTTGGGGCGAAGGGGACCTGGCCAGCGAACTCTCCAGACTTGAATCCTATCGAGAATATATGGTCGATTTTGAAAAATGATCTGGATTCAATGGGTGAGTCAAAAGATTTAAAAATGCTGGAGAATCAACTAAAAACTGCATGGTCCAATATTTCACCTGACCTTTTGGGAAACTTAATAGATGGGATGCCAAATCGCATTAAAACGTGCATTGAACTCAAAGGTGGATATATTGGTAAATAATTGTAGCTGTATTCCAATTTTAAAAAAAGTTACATGTAATTGTGTAATACGACATCAATTGTGAAACACCCTGTACATATTCTATTAAAATTTCAGCCTTCTATCTCCTATAATGGCTGAGTTATGCTCGAATAACTGTGTTGCTTAACTTTTAAAAATATAATTAGATGTCGCAATTATCTTCCAAATTCATTATCAAAGTTCATTAAATAATATTACATGATAATGATTGCTGGAATTGTGGTTAATAATTGACTTGCAAATAGGACAATGCATATTGACTAAATTTTCGAAAGGGCTGCCCGGTTGAGAGAGGTGCCCCGATATCGGAGGTCCGGATAAGAGAGGTTCGAGTGTATATATATCGATTAATCGAGTTTTAATAGCAAGGATATATATACAGGGTGGCTTTTAAGTTCTGTCCCAAGCTTTATTAGGTATAAAATTTCTTAAACTCAAACAATCTTAGTTATTATGGTCTTTAGAGATTGTAATTCGAATATTCTCAATGATTTTATAAGATTTTTCGAGTCTAAGAACTGGAACTGTGTTTTGTATGGTGAGTTTTGTGAAAAAAATATGTGTCCTGGAACGCAGCGAAAATCGAGAATCAAGGCCACTGCTTCTGTAAAAAATGTCTCGATAATCGATTTTCCATTACGATTTAGCACTAGATACCTTCCATTCACCATTGAAATATTTCACAAATTCATTGAATTCATTATCAGAAACGAGATAAAGTTATTATTTCACGACTTCAAATTAGGTACATTTTGCAAAATTCCCTAAAATGGCACTTTTTTTCACATCACAAAAAAATCTGATCCAATTTGTCCTCAAAATGCACTGATCTGAAAATCTTATATTTCTACAAATTTAGAGTGTTCAAGGAAAATGTGTGAGCTAATTTTTCATAGAATTTGAAGACTCTGGGAAGATAATTTGAAAAGCAGTGGTCCCTGATTCTCGATTTTCGCTGCGTTCCATGACACATATTATTTTCACAAAACTCACCATACAAAACACAGTTCCAGTTCTTAGACTCGAAAAATCTTATAAAATCATTGAGAATATTCGAATTACAATCTCTAAAGACCATAATAACTAAGATTGTTTGAGTTTAAGAAATTTTATACCTAATAAAGCTTGGGACATAACTTAAAAGCCACCCTGAATGTCTGTAACGAATTGATTGAAGAAACTGCCTGGCTCAGAAAGCTGATTTTTTGTCTTTTGGCTATGGCTCCAGTAAGTTCTGAGCTCAGAGCAAAATGTCGACATATCATGGAATTATGACGTCATTGTCACATTTTTAAAAGTTAAGCAATACAGTTATTTGAGCATAACTCAGCCATTATAAGAGATAGAAGGCTGAAATTTTAATAGAATCTGTATACTAACATACCTCACAAATGATGCAACTATCATCAAAAAATGATGACTCATCACTTTGTTATGACGTCATCATTACTTCAAAATTTTAAAAATTGTTAAATTTGTTGATTTTTCGTGCGATATCGATTATAGCAGTTAGACAGACATATTTAGAGATGTTGTTTCCCTTATAATTAATCAATGTGACCCCAGGCGCCCAAAGGGCGACTCCAGCGGACACAAAGTGTCCGCCAGCCGCGCAGGGCAAGCAAGCGAAGCGCGCTTGTATATATAAACACAGATAGTATCGGGCACGAGTGTATGGCTACCCCACTGGCGTTTACTGTACCTCCATTACGAGAAGGACAAACAATCGAATCATGGCAGCCCTTTTTCACTTTTTGACACTGTAGCTGCCGCATTCGAATACCTTACAGAAATATTAGATCCAGAGAAGGATGTCAATTCAGAGCTGAACGAGATTGAACAGAGCAAACTGAACGACTTAGTGGAGCAATACGAGTAGATTATTTCACCTGACCGCAAACGCCCTGCGAGGACAAAGCTAGATGTACACCATGCTATTGTTAGAGGAGACTCTCCGCCTCGATGCAGTAGACCCCGTAGAGTTCCACCCAGTTGGGAACTAGAAATCAATCGTCAGCTTGAGGAGATGGTCGAGACAAACCCACCCATCTGTCGACCTAGCAAATCACCGTGGAGCTCATATATCATTCTAGTGAATAAGAAATATGGAAGTGTACGGTTTGCTGTGGACTACAGAGACCTAAACGCGGTCACAAAATACGACAAGTATAGTCTGCCCAATCCTCAGAGCATCTTTGATAAACTAGAAGAAAACAATTTCTTCACGAAGTTAGATATTGCGAGCGCCTACTGGACTGTGCCTATTCGAGACCAATACATCGAAAAAACTGCATTCCATTCCCCAAGGGGTTTATGCGAAATGCTGGTGATGCCGTTCGGTGTATGCAATAGCCAAGCCACGGTTCAGAGGTTAATGGACCAAGTTTTAAGAGAAGCAACTAACGCAGAAAGCTTCGTTGATGATATACTTAGTTTTCTCTCGCAGTTTTGTGGAACACCTAAACCACGTTGGCGAAGTATTTCGATGCCTCGCTGGCCTACAACTAAGGAGAGATAAATGTAGATTGGCCTATCAAGGAGTAAAATTTCTTGGGCACTGGGTCTCACAGGAGGGTAGAAGCCCATTGGAGAGTTATACAAAAAGAGTCCAGAATTTTCCTCGACTCGAGAATGAAAGAACTCCAAAGATACCTTGGTATGGTAAATTATTACCGGTGTTATATCCGAGCGTTCTCAGTTGTAGCTGAGCTACTCTAGACTCTCACCAGGGCTGGTTGTAAGTGGTTGTTGGATGAAGGGTTTGAGCAAGCCTTCGATGAACTGAGACATCGACTACCGATGGAACTTGTCACACTAACATTTCCGAGATGGGACGAGGAGTTCCACATTGAGGCAGACGCCTGTATTTCTGGGGTCGGGAATGTTTTAAGACAAATGGATAATGCAACAGGAATGATTAGACCAATCGAGTACTTCTCCTTCTCTCTGACGTCAAGCCAACGTAATTATCCTGCTGGCCAATTAGAGGCATGGGCGGCCATAACAGCTACTTGCAAATGGTCCGTCTACCTGAAAAGTGCAGTTGGAGTAGTGTGCCACACTGACCATTGCCCGTTAAAGTGGTTACTCTCCCAGAAAGACCCCAAGCCAACGTTTGCACGTTGGTTAATAGAGCTTCAAGGAATACCATTACGCGTGTAGACCCCCCAGGGAAGGACAACGTAGTAGCAGACTACCTGAGTCGTAATAATTGCAGCGAGAAGGAAAACGCTGTATACAGGGATGAGATGTTCGAGGAGAAAATATTTTTGCACGGTCCTTGGAGAACCCACAAGAACGGATTGGGAGGGAGTAGGACAATGACCCTGTGATCGTCAACGCTAAACACGAAATATTTCGCGAAGGAGTGTGGTCGGGTCAGTTGAGAAAGGAAGCCGAGCATCTGAGAATGATAAAGGGAGTACTCTATTTCGAGGGGCGAATTGTGGTGCCAAAACAACTTCGCCTGGAAGTATTGGAATCAGTACACTCGCAGCACCACTTAGGAATTAGCGGAACCCTGCAATCACTCCATAAATCATACTTTTGGCATTTGGGTATAGATGAGAAGGGACACCCGAGCATACTGTGAGTCAACGTGTCAAGCCAAGCAATGTGGGAAAAGAACCGATACAGAGAATGAATATCAGCAGCAGGACTCCAGAGTATGCTGTGGAATAGATGTGGTGATTTTGCCATGGACAGAGGGAGGATATCGCCATTTTTTCTTTATGGTAGACCTTTTCAGCCGTTATATAGAAGTTTAGCCCCTGAAATACCAGGAAGCGTCCAGCCTAATCAAAGCTTTCGAGCAGGGATGGATTTATTAAGGACATGGCATACCGGTTCGAATATTGAGTGATCAGAGGAGCAGTAAGTTTTGTCGCTCGTTGGAGTAGAAAAGAAAACCACGCCCTACCACCCCGAAACGGATGGGATGGTAGAGCATGATATAGGTATGGTGAAACAGGTAATTCGATGCCTACAAATGGACCGTAACCTGCCTAAAGATTCATGGCCCCTGCTGACGGAAGTCTCACTTCGGTGACTTCGCTGCAATCCCATGAACAACGCTACCGCTGGCATCTCCCCTCATATGTTGGCTTACGGACAGCAACCACGTTCTCCAATGGATATATGGTGTAACACACTCGCGTTTGGAGAAATGAACTCGCATGGGGAGTACTTAGAAGCACTCAATGAGAAAAGGAAGTATTTGCAAAGGATCGCGTAGGATAATATATATAGTAATTTAGAAAGGGTAAGGGAAAAGGGAAACCAAGGAAGAAGTTCCTCTCCTATTCAAGTGGGCGACAAAGTGATGCTAAAGAGAAATGTAGTCCAAGACTCATTGGTCCAAATGTCGAAATACAGATGGTTTTGCGGAAGAAGTGGGTACACCTCAACCACTGCAAAAAATACGAAGGGATGGAAACTGTTGTGGTTCGAACGAATGGACCGGCCTGGAAACTCTCTAGTACGATGAGTAGCGAGGATACCGGGGGCGAGAGGCACAAGGATGATCTCAATATACCTGAGACAGAGGCAGTTTCGGACGAAGAAACCCCAGAGCTATCACTTGGTGAAGGGGAAACGGTAGGAGATATTGACTGGAGTCACGAAAGACAGCGGGGATGCCAGACCCATGACAGGCGAAATGGCGACGCAACGCAGGCACTATCCCGCACGCGAAAGGAAACCGCCTGCACATTTTTTGAAATATACACCTTGGAGTGAAATTCCGAGACTTGCTCAAATAGATAGAAAGAGGGGGTGATGTTACGAATAGAATCACTTCGACTAGTCACAGGCAAACTGGGAAGTCCCAAGCATTAGGCTTAGTCATAGCATTCTATACACTAAGGCAATGGTGCTGATTAGTGGACTTGTTAGTTTACTTTGATTTCAATTGATTTCAAAGTTAGTTAACTTTGATTTCAAAATTCTAATACAATTGTAAAATTACTGTAACTACCCATATTAAGTAAATAATTAATAACCTACTGCCCTTTTATGAAATCATGAATGGTCGGGAGATAATTTTATATATAGTGGACATATAATAAGTAAATTAATAAATAATTAAGCAGAAATAAGTATAATTGATAACATATTATTCAGTTAAAATGAGCATAGAGGTAGTTTAGAAAGTTGAGTAGAAGCGAGATATGATGATAGGGGTAGAATGTAATTCCGATGCGTCTTGATAAGTGTCATTGTAGCCGTTAGTGGAGTTCCTCGATGATGATAAAGTAGAGATTTCTTTCAGACGGTTGTAGATACAGGAGTGATAGATCATGTCGGAGGATTTATCTATAAGAATATATTACAATAATTAGGTACTAACTTTGGTTCGAAATAATATTTGTAACGGATATAGATAATTATCAGTACATACAGGGTGTTTCAAACGTCTTGGTACCGCTTCTAATAGAGCCACTAAAACAAACTAAGAAATAAAAAAATTGTCAATCGGGCCGCTGAAATAGTAATATCGAAATCATTCTTAGAGAATATAGTGAGTAGTATGCCAAATCGAATTAGGAAAGTACTAGAATTGAAAGGTGATTATATTGACAAATTAAATTCAAAGTGAATGGAATTCAGCATGTATTTTATGTAGTATTTAAGTTAAAATGTTCAAGGGGCCAAGACTTTTGAAACACCCTGTAATGCAGCGGTTCTGAACCTGTCGATTAAATTTAATATAGAAAGAAGATCTGGAAATGAACTAACTAAGAATTTATCTACCTTTTCTTCGTTGTCAGTCTCTTAGCTTGGAATTGGATTCGCATAGATAGGAAGGTTGGGGAATTGGTACTGCAGTTTATTGAGAGCTATTCTATCTCAGGAAACTGTAACAGTGCGAAGCCCGTCATTGTAGGTAATGGTTCTCTCGAATCTCGATGTCATCTGGTTTGAAATGATGTACACATACCTAAACGGTGAGTAGAAGTGTAAATCTGACGATCAGTAAATGAAACATAATCATAGAAACTTACTCTCATTTGCGTGTTTGCATAGTCCTTCCGTGTGTGTGGAATTGCTCTAAACCATTCTTCAGTTTCAGGTTTTCAGAAGTAGATTCTGCTTGACTTCTATAATTAGACTTGCAGCCTGGGCAGAGATTGAGTCTGATTTGTGCATATGAAAAGACAATGATTTGTAAAACTTTACAACAAGGTAGTAAATAAATATATAATTAATGTGGTTGACTTTAAAACATACAAATAAGTAGTATGTTTATGTATAAAAGTAATGTGGTTGGTTTAAATTAAATTCTCTACAGGGTTATCCTCAAACCATTTCAAAGTAAATCGATGTAGAATTCATGAAAACGAATCTCAGTATGCAATGTCCGAAGCTATATACCAGCATAATCGAACCATTCTTAGGAAATCAAATTTGACTGATCTAACCAATCCCTAGTCCAAGTCCACTAATCAGCACCATTGCATTAGTGTATAGAATGCTATGGCTTAGTCCACCTAGACCTTGACCAGTATATGTTTCATGTCTTACTTCTATATCTTAGTTGTTGTTACCTATGCTTATCTGTGTTTCTCTATTATTTACTTTACACAAGTCTACTTATTTCTCTAATTAGTATCAACGATGCATATATTGAAACTAATGATGACGTAATAATTAAGAATTAGTCATTTTATAATAACATTAACCATAGCCTACTATACATAAGGCCTCACAACTGATTGTGGATTTTGGACCAGGGATGCGGAAGTAGACCGTTGAACTAATGCATGAGCTGCCTTAAATCATTTACAAAGCACAATAGAGCTTAGGAATATATTGTCAGCATATATAAATATGGTGTCAAAGTACCCATATCCATTGTTAAAAATTTGATTAGTCACCATATGGTTGCGCAATAGGTTATATTTGTGACAAATTTGGTGATTTTCAGAGGCCGTTTAGGGGCACTTCTAAGTGTTTTTACTGTAAAATTTTTCGCATAGAACTGAGATATGAATGGGTTAATACGAAAATTTTGGAATTTTTTCATGGAATGTTGGTACATTCCAGTGTTGCTATGGAAACGTGTTTTGGTCAGTTTGGGGCATATCTTGAAAACCACAAGAGCTAGACATTTAAATGTAATTCCATTTGATTGGAAATATACTACTTCCTATTAAGTGATAATATAATTTCAACCTCTAAAATCAATAGTTTATGAGATATTCGACAATGTACCATATTGGTTACATTTGATAATTTGTCGATTATCTCATAAACCTTTGAATTTAGAGGTTGAAATTAGACTATCACTTAATAGGAAGTAGTATATTTCCAATCAAATGGAATTACATTTAAATGTCTAGCTCTTGTGGTTTTCAAGATATGCCCCAAACTGACCAAAACACGTTTACATAGCAACACTGGAATGTACCAACATTCCATGAAAAAATTCCAAAATTTTCGTATTAACCCATTCATATCTCAGTTCTATGCGAAAAATTTTACAGTAAAAACACTTAGAAGTGCCCCTAAACGGCCTCTGAAAATCACCAAATTTGTCACAAATATAACCTATTGCGCAACCATATGGTGACTAATCAAATTTTAAACAATGGATATGGGTACTTTGACACCATATTTATATATGTTGATAATATATTCCTAAGCTCTATTGTGCTTTGTAAATGATTTAAGGCAGCTCATTCATTAGTTCAACGGTCTACTTCTGCATCCCTGGTCCAAAATCCACAATCAGTTGTGAGGCCTTATGTATAGTAGGCTATGCATTAACAAACTATCAGGATATTAGTATATCCTTCAAATATTATGTTAACCCTAATACAGTACACCCTCGATAGACCGAACCTCACCAATCCGAACCCTCGCTAATCCGAACACTTCATTCTTAAAATCCGAACATCCAAAATATATTATTATTCACCTCTATACTTTGAATAAACGTTTATTAACTTAAATCTATCAATAATATTGAGAAACCTCGTTAACTAAGCAATCAAGGCGAAATAACATCCTTAATATTCTAACAATACAAATTTATTATAATTAATGCCTATTAAATTAGGGTTATTTCACTAATCGGAACAAATTTACTAATCTGAACAACTTTTTCTATCATTGGAACAGAGCTGTTCGGATTAGCGAGGGTGTACTGTAGTCAGGTCAATATGATGCATGACCCAAAAAATTGCAAGAAATTGTTTTATTGCATGTTTCCGTTGTACCATGTCTTAGGAGTAACATACTAAAAGTTTACCAAAATCGGAGTATCAGAAAGTGATTTGGCACGACCCCGAACTATAAAAATCGCCGGTTTTGAAAACTGAGATTTAATCTTTCAAATGATTATAAAGTCACATTCGTGCTCAGCATTTAATTTCCAGAAATTTGATATATATATATTGACTATATTTTGAGCAAAGTATTTTGGGCCCTCCCTAGCAACAACCTGGAATGTAGAAATTCCGATCTCCAAATTTGGCTTAAACCATATCGAGTGACCCCTTGTATTTCTCGGCTATGCTTGCTGAGCACGAATTTCTTAATATAAATAGTCTACACGTTGGTTTTAAAATATTATGAACATACTAATAAATTTTTGTTTTGTCCCTTTAACTCCTATGAAATATAAGAATGGAAAAATTTTTGTGGCATAGATGGATTGATATGTTCATATTTCAATTTCATCTTCGGTTTCATCATCCGATACAATTCCTTCTTTCATATTGCCACAGTTGTCATCTTGGCATCGTCCTCATGCTTGAGAACAGTTGAGTCCTTGTTTTCTGCAGCTACATCTGAGACTACTACAGCCTGTGGAACAGTTATAGGATCATTTTCAGGAGTGCTTCGGGTGCAGGGTTACTGTCCAACATGACTGGGATTAGGCTGTTATCTTGACAGTTCCATCCCCATTCGGTGACCTCCATACCATCAGCCATGCCCATTCACAACATCACTTGGAAATAGCACCTCTGAGAGTGAAATTTCGTGGCGGAGGCTATATTTGGTTGTCTTTCGGATGTAACGAAGCTTTTGGCTGTACTCACTTTCTTGCAGAGATCGTGTATCTCAAGTCGCGAAGACTATCACCAAGTGTTGCATTGAACGACGCGATCATGACTTTATAACCAGTGCTTTCTATCACAACTGGGTTTTGGTTTGGTGCAGAGAACACCCTAGCATAGCTTTTTAAGGTGGAATCCTCTTTGAACTTGTAAAGAGCAGACTTCTTTCCGAGCCCGAAAATCCTGGAAGTGGTGTCACACCCAGTGAATGCATGTAGAAAAAGCAGGCTGTGGCAGATTTCATCCTCAAACACCTGCTTTATCACCTTGATATCATACACTACGGTTGGCTTCCCTTTTTCCGAGCGGAAGTATATCTTCTTTGCATTGTTGTTAGATGTATAGTGCAACAACCAATAAACCCGTATCATCGCCTATGAGAGTTGTTGTCTTGAAAGATCCCATTGATACTGCTGCCTTCACAATGCCAACATCGGCACCCTCTTTCTCTCATACGTTCAGAAATGAGACGGATGAGGGCCTGTTTGTTGGCTTGATTGGAAAGGGAATCCTGTTTATTACAACAGCCTCCGCCACAAAATTTCACTCTCTGAGGTGCTATTTCTAGGTGATGATGTGGATGGGCATGGCTGATGGTATGGAGGTCACTGAATGGGGATGGAACTGCCAAGATAACAGCCCAATCCCAGTCATGTTGGACAGTAACCCTGCACCCGAAGCACTCCTGAAAATGATTCACTGTAACTGTTCCACAGGCTATACAGTTGAAACCGGGTTTTTTTGACACCCCATTTGCACGCAAAAATGTCAAAAAACCCGATTGTCAAAAAAAACCAGTGTTGCACATTCCACAACGAAGAAAATATATTTTAGAGGTCATAGTAAGAATTATTAAGTATGTAAAGGTTAATTAATTTCTTGACTCCGTAGTCCTTGACAATTTCCGTCAGAGGGTGACCCTTGTCAAGACGCAGGACTATCTCGTGCCTTTCCTTCAGTATCAGACGTTTCTGTTTTGTTATGGATATCATAAACTAATTGCTGAAAATTGGGTGTCAAAAAAACACTGTGTCAACTGTACATAAAACAAAGATTTTTACACCAACAATTGTCAAAAAATACCGATTGTCAAATAAACCCAGTGTCAAAAAAATCCGATGGAAATTCTATAGTAGAAACATGTAAAAAACAATCTGCAGCAAAATATGTCAAAAAACCCAGTGTCAAAAAAAACCGGTTTCGACTGTAGTAGTCTCAGATGTAGCTGCAGAAAACAAGGACTCAATTGTTCCCAAGCATGCGGATGATGCCAAGATGACAACTGTGGCAATATGAAGGAAGGAATTGCATCGGATGATGAAACCGAAGATGAAATTGAAATATGAACATATCAATCCATCTATGCCACCTAAATTTTTCCATTCTTATATTTCATAGGTGTTAAAAGGACAAAACAAAAATTTATTAGTATGCTTACCGTTAAAAATACATAAATACCACCAGCAGCAAACCATAATATTTTAAAACCAATGTGTAGACTATTTATATTAAGAAATTCGTACTCAGCAAGCATAACCGAGAAAAACAAGGGGTCACTCGATATGGTTTACACCAAATTTGGAGATAGGAATTTCTACATTTCAGGTTGTTACTAGGGAGGACCCAAATACTTTGCTCAAAATATAGTCAATATATATATATACAAGCGCGCTTCGCTTGCTTGCGCTGCGCGGCTAGCGGACACTTTGCGTCCGCCGGAGGCGCCCTGCGGGCGCCTGTGGTCACCATTGATTAATTATAAGGGAAATGACATCACTAAATACGTCTGTCCTACTGTTATAATTGATATCGCACGAGAAATCACCAAAAATATCAGTTTTAAAATTTTAATGAGTAATGATGACGTCATAACAAAGTGATGAGTCAGCATTTTTTGCTGATAGGTGCATCATATGCGAGACGTGTTAGTATACATATTCTATTAAAATTTCAGCCTTCTATCTCCTATAATGGCGGAGTTATTCCTGAATAACTTTGTTGCTTAACTTTTAAAAATGTGACAATGACGTCATAATTCCATGATGAGTCGACATTTTCTCTGAGCTCAGAACTTGCTGGAGCCATAGCCAAAAGACTCCCACATGCCAAAAATTAGCTATCTATGACCGACAGTTTCTTCAATCAATTCGTTACAGATATATATATAGTATATATACACATACTAGTATACAAACAAGAATCGAGTTTTAATAGTAAGGATATATATATGGGGAATTCCATGTCAAAAAACCAATAATTTCACCACCATCAACCGATTGGTCTGAAATTTGCTGTGTGGCAGGGCACTTATATGTCTTTACTTTTGTGAAAATTTCAGATCAATCGGTCATGTGGTTTTTGAGTTATGACGTAACAATTTTTGAATTTTTGCTGTTTGACCAAGGATTTTCACAATGGTAAAATCACCATCCCATTTTAAACTCGAATAACTCGAAAAATATTCATCAAATCCTTTCATAAATTGCAATACTTATGTTTTTACATATGGAGAATACGAAAAACTTGAGTAAATTAAGTTTTGAGTTCCTTTTCTTTGTGAAAACTGGAACTGAAACCAACTCCCGAAGCAAACCGGAACTATGACGTAACAAAAATGTATATTTTTGAAACTGTTTTATTTTTGGGTATTTTACTGTTTATATTCATAATTCATTGTATAAAAAAATTCATTTGGTTTCCATATGTTCTCTTTGAGTTATTCACATTTTTGTACCTGTAAACGCTTTCTATATATAACTCAAAATTTTATGCCTTTTGTAAAAATATAAAATTGACCTGACAACTCTCAATTTCTACCATTTTGAAAATGCTTTTATGTCTTCCTCTATAATATCACTCATTCTTACAACATTCTGCAATTGATATGTGCATTCGGAATTATAAGTCTGTTGTATATTTGACCACAGACAGACTAAACATAAACAGTGTAATGCTGTTGTTGCTATGTAATAGGAATGCAATAAATGTCACCAATGAGTTGAAAAGCTAATTTTAGAGGACTAATATTTGCTGAACAATCCGATATTTAGTCCGAACATAGCACTCTGTATATAAGGCCTCCCATCTAAATCTCAAAAATGGACCAGGGATGCGGTCGAAGATGGTTGATCAAATACATGATCTGCCAAAAATCATGAACGACGCAGAATAGAGCTTCGAAATGTATTACCAGCATATATAAATATGACGCCAAAGTATCCATATCCGTTGTTAAAATTTCG